>JBBBDQ010000183.1:1170000-1397500 GCA_037127315.1 Ascarosepion bandense
GATTTTACTATATAACCTAGACACTCAAGACGATATCCAGTAAAAAATGTGGACAGTTTTTGACTATGCAGATGACACAGAATCCCTCCGTAATTAACTTCCAACCTGGATGCAGAACCATGATCAGCGTAAGACTCATGCCTAAGCTACTGAAGAAGGAAAAAAAATAAATAAGTTAAAAAATTAATAAAAAAGTCTGTGATGAGTATTTCGACACAAAACCCATGAGTTGACAAAGCAGATAAATCACTTGAATTTCATTGATTAATTCTATATATAGTCATCCGCAGACAGATCTGTTTTGCTGTATCACAGCTCATCAGTACGATTAGACAGCCGATTGCTTTTTACCCAGGATTGAAACCCGACCGAATTGGCGTCAGTCGGCCATTCTACCTCTGAGCTATGAGCGCTCGGTAGACGGAGGCAGACGTTTTAGCGTGTATATTATCATTATACACACCCAATAGCTGAAAGTGTTCTAATTCATTGCTGAAGATAGATAGATAGATAGATAGATAGATAGATAGATAGATAGATAGATAGATAGATAGATGTATGTAAGCAATTATGCATACACTCAGGTACAGACACATATAAATATTTATCTAGTGTTAAGATAACAGTGCTCAATGTAATATAACAGAGATATTAACTATACTTTAATAAATGTACAAATTATCCCACAACTCAAAGTTTCATGGCCGACACAATCATCAGGTGCACATTATGAATTAACGCTTTTAGATTTTAATTTTTTATTTCTGGTACAAGCGTTGTTTAAACTCGCTGTTAAATATAAATCTAATGTGTAAGTTTTTTCATTTATTTAATGTATATTTATTTTTTTATTTTTTTTTTTTTTTAATCATTTCACCCCGAGCAAGGCAGAAACGCCACTGATGTGCAGGGGGTTACATAAATGTAGAAAGATTAATTAGAAAAGAGTGAGGAGTACAAGCTAGTTAGAAAGGAACAATAGAAAACTGAGAAAGCAGGTGCAATGACAGGTACATGGGCGGAGAGAAAGGGAAGGTTATACAGGGGAGGGGAGAGAGAGCTAGAGGCCAGTGGTTAGTAGGTGAGTATTAACTTTGCTTTTAAATTTCTGGAGGTCGTAGCCGTCAGGAAAGCAAGAATACGGGAGTGAGTTCCACAGGCGGGAAGTGCGAGAGAGGAAGCTGCAGGAGTAGAATTGTCGTCTGCCTTTGGCTAACCTGACTGTGAATGGGTGGGACCCAGTTGCCAGTCTGGTTGAACGGGTAAACACCTGTTGAGGAGGCATCAGTGACTTAAGCTCATCCGAGCAGAAGCCATGAAAGTATTTATAGAAGAGACAGAGGGAGGCCACATTTCGACGATGGGAAAGTGGCTGCAGACGAGTCGCCAGATCAGTACCTATCACATTACAGACTCTCCTTTGGAGCTTGTCAAGAACACTGAGGAGAACGGCAGGGGCACCTGACCATAAATGGCAGCAGTACTCCATGCACGGACGGATGGTTGACTTGTATATATGCAGGATGGATTCAGGTGGAAAAAACATCCTGGATCGACATAGTGACCCAATCTTCTTAGCAGTAGATTTTGCTATGGATTCAATATAGTGCTTCCATTTGAGGTCTGAGGACAGGGTAAGTCCGAGGAGGCGTAGTGTATTACTCTCCGGGAGAATCATCTGGTCCATGCTTATGGGAGGCAGAAGAGGTTGCCTGTAATGGTTGACAGACAACAGCTTGGTCTTAGAGGAATTAAAGTTGACAAGCCACTTCTTGCCCCAGTTCACCACAGAGTGTAGATCCCGCTCAAGGTCAGCAGCGAGATTATGTCTGTCCGCCACGACAGGTTTCTTACTGGTGCGGGAGTATATTGTAGTGTCATCTGCGTAGATGCCTACTTGGGACCTGATCTCATCTGGGAGGTCGTTGATGAAAATAAGGAAGAGCGTTGGGCCCAGGATAGAGCCTTGTGGGACACCAGCATTCGTGCTGTAGGACGAAGAGGCACGCCCATTCAGAACGACCTTCATTTTGCGGTTATTTAAGAAAGATTGGATTAGGTCAAGCAGGCGACCGGTAATACCATAACCGCGTAGTTTGCATAGGAGGCCAGGGTGCCAAACCCTGTCGAAAGCCTTGGAGATATCCAGAGCAACCGCGCGAGCCTCGTCAGACTCATCAAGGGCCTGTAGCATGTACTCCGTTACAGTAGTTAGCAGGTCGGCTGTGGACCTGTCAAATCGGAATCCATATTGCCTGTCGGAGAACAGTTTGTGGGCGGTGAGATGATGAACTATTTCAGCATTTATTATAGCCTCGAACACTTACAGAATTTTATTTCGTTCATACAGAAACTTAAAAACGAAATTTTAAATTTGGACGTTCTTTAAAATTGAGCGGTAAAGCACGCCTGAACAAGTAATGCACTCTTCTGCAAAGAAGGACGTAGGTTCGATTCCTGCCAGAGAGCACACTTCCTTTATTAAGGTTTCTTGAATACGAAAGTCGACAGATGTAATACACACTATTTAAAACAAAACTATGGCGTCCATTTCAAATAAGAGTAAAAACTATATTTTTAAAGTAACATATATATTGGAAAATTGATATATAAACGTAAATATCACATTACTTGTATAGATAGATAGATAGATAGATAGATAGATAGATAGATCGGCAGAGATAAAGATAGAGAGAAATGGAAAATGTGTGAGAAGCCGCAAACGTTTTGTTTAAAGTGTAGATTTATTGTTGTTATTATTATTATTAATATTAATTGCTTTTTTATAATACATTAAGTGTCCATAATGGTATTTGTGTCGCTACACGTGTTTTGAGTCCAAAAGTGACTCTCTTCAGACTAATAAACTTGTGACTATACATATCGAGATCCGTTTGTCTTTCTGGCGGCCGAATATTCTTTGTATATATAGATAGGTGGTAGGTGAGCAGGTCAGAAAGTTCATATGGATGCGTGTGCATTCATTGTTTTTTTGGGGGAGAGTTCACACTGGATCGTTAAATTTCTTCCGTTTTGGGAATCATTCACTTTTCATTGACCAGAAGAATTTTTATATAGACTTTTTTTTATATTGACATTTTTTTTTTTTCGTCAAAACTGTTTTCAGCGATTTTGATTCAATTCTAGCAGTCATCAAATTCTGTTTTTTGTTTTTGGAATCCAGAATTACTATTTTTCGCAATGGCTCTCGAATTTTATTTGGGGGTGGGGGGCGCATTTGAATTTAGTGTGTCTGTGTGCGTGTCTTAGGGTTTTCATGTTGTTTTGTTGAGGGAAGGCTTATATTCTTTATAAATATTTCTTATTGCATCATGAGCGTGTCATAGTCTGCATTTTTGTAAATAGTCATTACTCTGAATTTACCTTCATTATATTGTTGTAAGTGTTGGAAAACGTAAATTTTCCTGTTATTAGTTATTTTATGTTACTTATGCGCAGCACTACTCATTTATTCAGGCCCTGTGTCGCTCCTACTTATATTTTTGCACACCCATCCATTTTAGAGTATAAATTACGTTTTTAGGGTTGCAGATCAGATTTGTTTTTATTTCAAATAAAAATGTTTTCGAATTTGAAGTGCTTTTCTTCTATTATTATGTTGCAGACTTCACATCTTTTTTGTTGCATTTTGTGACCCCTCGTGTTGTGAGCTGCTCGAATTTTGATGAGGTATGTTATTAAATTTTGGGGTCAGCGTTTGTTATTAATTATTTTAGGATTTCTTTTATCATTTTTCTTAAGTAATTCTAGGCGTTTTTTTATCTTTGTAAATAACTCTGGGTTGCTTATATTGTCTGTGGAGACGTATGCAAGAATGTTTTCTTCTTTTTCATGTTTTGTTGTTTTTTTGTTGTTTGACCTTTTTATTTCGGAAAGATTCTAATTGTATTTATTCTGCCAGTTAGAAAAACTTTGTTTATTAGTCGAGTGGGGCATCCTCTTTTTGTAGTATTTTTTGTAGTTATGCTAGGCGTATTTTACGATGTGTTTTGTCAGCTACTATTGTGCAAATTTGTCGTCCTAGAGAGTAGGGAATGGATTTTCGACAACTTTTGGGGTAGTGAGTCTTAAAATGAAGGTATTTTTGGGTGTCTATGGGTTTATGTGAAATGTCTGTGATGATATAATTGTTTTTGTTTTTATGAGTATGAGCTATATTCTAATTTGAACTTAATTTTGGGGTGAAAGTTTTGGAGCAGATTGTGTAGTTTATTTGTCTCAATCATCCAGATAAAACAATCATCCAGATATCTTTTCCATGTTTTAATGAATTCTGTTTTTATGTCTTCCCTATATTTATGTCCTATTTGGTTGTATAAGTTTTCTTCTAGATATGATAGTGTGCGTGTGGTTATCTCTTGGTGTATATTTGTCTCCATTGCGGCGCCTGTTGTTTAAATATAATTTTGTTTGTTAAATTGGAATGAATTGTTGTCTAAAAATAGTTTTATACTCTGTATCATAAACTCTTTTGTGAAGCGTGTGGGAAGTATTTCTCGATGTTTTTAATCCAAAATGTAATTGTCTGTTGACCTATTTCATGGGTTATGTTGTTGTATAAGCAGTTCACATAAAATGCTACTATGAGTGTACCTGGGTCTACTTTTTGTGGTATGAAGCTTAGAAAATGTCTGCTGTGTCTGATGTATCTTTCTATTTTGTGGTGTACGGTTGCAATATTTTATCTATTAAGTTGCTCAGTCTAATTGTTGGGCTGGCTGTCCCTGCTACAATGGGTCTGATTTTAAGGTCACTGGGGTTTGGGGTGTAAATATATATTCAAATCTTTGTTCCTGGATAGCTGCTTTAATTGTATTTGATTTATGTATCTTTGGAAGTCCGTAAAAATTGTTGGTTCTTGATATCTGTAAGAAAATCTTTTTTCTTTTTTGTTAGTATTCTACTGTGTGTAAAGCAGTTTTCTTTTTTTTATTTTTGATACGATATTTTCATTTATATTATAGTTGATTAATAGTTATTCTCGTCTCCTAGAATATCTTGAATATTTGTTTTGTAGTAAGTTTTATCCATAATAACTACAGCACTGCTCTTGTCTGCTCCTATTATTATGTCATTGTTCTCACGGATGTTTTCTAATGCTAGTTTTTGTTTGGGTGTGAGATTGTTGTAGAGGTTGTGATTGTTTTGAAAGTCTATCCCAGAGTTTTTCAAAGAATATGTTAATTTCATTTGAATTTCTAAACTTATTTCGAAAATATTCAGATTTTTTACTACATATATATATATATATATATATATATATATATATATATATATATATATCGTGCACATTTAGATCTCAATTGTTGAATAACTATTCACAGTTTGCTTAGAAAAGTCCATGTTTAGCGTAACTTATTGTAATAGAACCGTGAAGATTTTCGGGTTTTCCTATTTGAATTTTCTTATGCATCTTAATTATTCATTAAATGATAAGCTCATGGCGATAAGATATCCTTAGAAATTACCCTACTGCATCATTAAATAATTGTGCTTAAAATTTTAACAAAATATTGAAATTACAATTATAAATAATAATGCTGGCCATTATTTTAAGACCAGAAAATAGTGTACGAATTTGACACTTCCATTCGTGAATTATATCTTAAAGCAAAAGACAATTTAATTTTCTTCCTCCTGTTTTCTTCCATAAAAAGCACCCAAAATTCAACACAACAAAATAAACAAAAACAAAGAGTGGGCATAACAGCTGCAAAGTACAAAGTTTACTTATTTAGTTGGCTAGTTTGTTATCTATGCGTTCATTTCATCAGACAAAATTTATATTTCCCGCTTCATCCTCATACGTGTTTCAAAACGGCACCTGTATACGTCTGGGCATTATCACAAATGTTTATCGCGTCAATATGGCGGTGGTATGTAACGTCTTCGAAATTGCGATAAGACGTCTGTAGAAGAAAGAATGAGCACAAATGCCAAGAGACTCATGCCGATGGAACCGATAGCTGTAACGACGTCAATAGTAAACGAATTTATTGAGGAAAGTTTTGGTAAGGAGAAAGATGCAAACAGACGAAATCGGCATGGCCATGATAGTATGTGGGTGGCGTATGTCTTTTTGGTGACAGTTGTTTAGTTCTTTCTTTGTGTTTTTAAATTCTTTTCTTGAGTGCACGTGCATCGAGTGAGGGTGAGAAAAATGTAAAATGAGGGGCGAAGAAGTAGAAGTAAAAGAAGAGAAAGCCGATAAAACGAACGAAAAGAAGAAAAGGATGAGAAAGGAGGAGGAGGAGGAGGAGGAAACGGCAAATAATCACGTTTAAGAAACAAAGAACGAAAAAAAGGAAAAATAAGCCGAGTGAAACAAGCATGAAAAAGGTATTTGAATAAAATAAAGAACATAAAAAGAAGAACAAAAAATGAAACAGAACAGAAAAATGAAAAAAGAAGAAATAATATATAATAAACAAGAGAGAAAAGAAAAAAATGATAATTTTATAAAGAGAATAAAAGAAAGGTTTCAAGAAAAAAATCCCAGAAAAATTACAATAGATCGGCTTTAAGAAGTAAAATAATAAAAATAGAATTGAAGTTTCGAGAAAAAGAATAATAGTAGTTGTTGTTGTAGTAGAAAAAGATGTAGAGATGTCAGTTGACAAAAAGCATTGAAGGAAAACGTATAGAAGACCCTTTGGAGAACGTCAGTTAATATTGGAAAAGAACAAAAAAAAGCGAGAAGACAGAAAATGTTCACAACCTATGCATTTATTTTGGACACATCATGGAAAAGAACATGTAAACGATATTAACAAATATCCAAATGGGAAGTAAACGCAATCCTCTCTTACTTCGATACACTGTGGATGTGAATTTAAATATATGTACATAAGTATTTGCCTCCATTTTTTCTTATATAGATATATAACAGCTCAACACGTGCGTTCAAACGAATACAGTAAATAATACCCTTAGTGGAAGATGCGTAAAATGTAAAGCGCGCACACATACGTACAAACCAGATGCAGATTTGGGTGGTGGAAGACCTGGTACACACAAATTGCTGATTTTATCTCTTAAGAGAACATCTTGTTAATGAAATATAGAGAATTTTTAATGCAGGTGCGTTGTTCGGAAGAAAGGGGGTATTTCCATTTTTGGCTAGAAAAATGAAAGATAAAAAATCGGGAAAAAAAACATTACTATGTATGACGTGGTACAAGGTGTCCGTGGCTACATCGATTTTTGTGCGCTTGTTTAGAATGGAAGAAATGTGTAGAGGCGTAGGCATACACAATAGAATGATGTGTCCAAAATAAATGCATAGGTTGTGAACATTTGGAATAAAGAAAAAGAGAAAAAAGACCAAAAGAAAGTAAGAAAAAAAGAGAAAAATGCCAAAAAAATGAAGAAGACAAATGAAAGAAGGAGAAAAAGTTAAAAAGGAGCAGAAAAAGTGAAAGAAGATGACAAAGAAGAGAAAGAATAAAAAGATAACTATAGTGATGAAGAACAAGGGAAATAAGTTATGAAGAAGGTAAAAAGAAAGAGAAAGTTAAACAACATATAAAAAAGGAAAGAATAAATGCGAAAGTGGACAGAAGGAAAGAAAAAATGAGGAAAAAAGAATGGTGAAAGAAAAGAAAAAGAACAAGGTATCAAGTAGGGAAGAAGAAGAAGACCGTGAATTCTTAAGAAAAAACACTAAGAACTCATGAAAAAAAGGACATAGAAGAAAAAGAATAAGAAGGATAAAAGATGAAAGAAGAAGAGAAATCGTGACAAAAGAGAAGGAAGAAGACAGAAAAAATAAAAAATAAAAAAATAATACCAAACAGAGAAAAGAAGAAGATGAAGAAGAAGAAGGTGCTGATAAGAGAAGAAGAAAAGAGATGTTACAAGATATCAAGAGGTCGCGAAGAAAAGAAAAAAAAAACAAGTAAAAATAAAAAGAGAAGAAATAGAACATCGCGAAGGAATGAGAAAAAACAAGTCTATCCTGATATTTTTTTATCTATTGTTCTTTTTTTGTTTATATAGATGTTGTTATAGACACAACGTTCCGATCAAGTACCCCTAGTCATCATCAGGTGTCCATTGATTGGATTATATGAATTATCTGTTTTTAATTGTGATATGTCCTGTGAAATCAATTATTGTTCTTTCTTGTTAAATTCGTTGCGTCCAAGGATCGAAGTCATGACCACTGGATGATAGTAACACATGTATAACCAACTACTATATCTACTAAGCCACCGCACCAAAGGACTCTAGTGGTATATTTTTTATGACAAGTGGCACGAACCTATAATATTTACATCAAAGTCGTATTCAATGGTTAATGGTCAGTCATTTCTTTATCATTTTCCTCACTACCTCGTCTAGCAGTTGTTTTAGTTTTACTTTTGAGTCTGCCATAAACATAATATAATCTGCATAGCGTATGTTGTGAAGATATATTTTGATCATATTGGGTCCCATGACCAAGTCGTAAGGTCACTGTGTAGCTGAGTATCTGATATGTTCCCTCCAGATATGCGGGTTTAAACCGGGGGGATATTCATTTATATTAGACAAGAAGACCCCCAGGTCAAATGACAGTCAATATCCTCCGACACGGGCCCTTAATTTAAACCTCTACCGTTGCTGTTGTATTCAGTCTAGGAAGCCCTCTGCCCAGCGATACCGTATCGTTATCGCACTGGCCACATACATAGCTACGAGTCTCAGTTTAATCAATTGTGCTAGATGACCCTTGACCCTAGAAGAAGGTTCATCTATAAATCCTAGTTATGCTGCAGGGTCTTCTAGAACCGTTTAACAGTTTAAATAAATTCGGTGAAAAACAGAATACTTACCGTATTTCTCTTATTAGTTTTGTGTCTTCAATAAACTTGGTCTGTGTTCACATGGAAACTGTTTTGTTCCTCAGTAGAATTTACAGATTACCCGGATAATTTCTCCTTGTAAATGAAGCTTTTTAGATTATAGAAGTTACCGTAACTCTTCTTATTAAACTTTATGAAATGTCTTCGTGTAGTCTATGAAACATAGAAAATGATATTTCTGCATTTCCCTCTGATAGGAAGCATAACTGTTCAGGT
Organism: Ascarosepion bandense; assembly: GCA_037127315.1. Taxonomy (NCBI): domain Eukaryota; kingdom Metazoa; phylum Mollusca; class Cephalopoda; order Sepiida; family Sepiidae; genus Ascarosepion; species Ascarosepion bandense. The sequence continues at coordinate 1,179,084 of JBBBDQ010000183.1, forward strand.
TTCATTTTTGGTCTAGGCTTTGTTATGGAGATCAGCTGATTGGTTGATTGAGTTCATATTCCTTTGCACCTAACTTTCTTTTTTCTGAAGATTAGTCTACTGAGGTTTTCTTGTATTTCACCGCCGTCATATTCCTTTTATAATTCTGGTAATTAATCCCGTAATCATCTAAGGCTGCCAGTATCTCTATAGCAATCCCATCTAGTCTATCTCTATAGCAATCCCATCTAGTCTATCTCTATAGCAATCCCATCTAGTCTATCTCTATAGCAATCCCATCTAGTCTATCTCTATAGCAATCCCATCTAGTCTATCTCTATAGCAATCCCATCTAGTCATGCCGCTTTGTTTCGCTGCATCTTAGACCATACTGCTCCATTTCCTAACATCATTAACGATCTTACTGGTAGATCTTTTACATATCACGATCAATGCTACAAGGCTGGGAATAACATGTGGGCCTGCGGGTTGTGTAAGTGCTTCTGCAGAAACCGTTCCGAACTCACTCATCACATGAAAACCCACGAGCAACGTGAACAGAATTTACAAAACAGGCCAGGCTCTGAACAGAATAACTTAGCTTATTGAGGCTACAATCAGCCTGGCATGTAATTTGCCCGCTTTAAGAACGATTGTCGTTCTCACGAGATATAAAATTTTGGATCAAACTTAGCAGCGATGATCATAACCAGTCTAGAATGATTACGTATGTATTAGAATGCGATAAATAAATATGAAGAGATGCAGAGAGTGAGATAGAAACACACACACACACGTATATAGATAGATAGATAGATAGATAGATAGATAGATAGATAGATAGATAGATATGCAACTTGGTATTTTTTCCCCTTCACCTTTCGTCTTCACTCTGCGGTTTGTTAATCAGTTCAGCTTCCAGTCAGGCAGGTCCTCTTTTCTTTTCATCAGATCCTATCTTCTCACTTTGATAGTTCCAGAATATTCATTATAATTTCTAGAGCATTCTATTCTTTTTTAATTTCTTTATATTGTCGTATCCGAGTCATTTGACCATTTTGCATGATTGTTCCAAATCAGTCATGCATTTTTAAATATATTTATTTTCGGCCACCTTTCTATCTTTTCTTGTCACATCATTTAATTTGGTTTCTGGCATTTGCTGTTTTTCTGAGTTCTGTAGAGTTTCATTTTGATATAATTTGTCTTGATGCATTTATTCTGGGCTACAATGATAATTCCTTTGCGTATCACTTTACAAGTATCCTTTGTGATACGACATACATTTTTTTTATTTGAAGTAGTTTTTACTTTGTGGATAATTTAAATTTTCTATTCATCTTCTTCTTCTTATAATTATTAGGTTTATTAAAACATTTGTTTCAATGCTTTTATTTTATTTCGTTTATTTATTTATTATTATTTAATGGAAGTATCTTTTCGTTCAATTCTTTTTGTTTCCTTTCGGAAGCGGGGGCAATATTATTGTTTAAACAAAACCTTTGAGCAGGAACTCAGTGATAGATTGCCTACAGATCTTTTGTTTACCTTCTCTCCCCCCGCCGATTGGAAGGCGCCGATTGGATGGATAAAGACAGAATTTCATTGACCAGTTCATTCGCAGCTAACTGTTCCCAAATACAGCAAAATGGAGCTTTCGTTCGATCAGACAATTGTCTTCTACTTGAATGCTGCTTGTGTTTTCATAACTCACGCTCTGACCCCTTTCACGTTAACACAACCTCTCAGACAAACACACACACACACTGATACCTTTAGCAATCGTTACCAAACACGTTCACTGACACACATGAATACAGTTTCACGTAGATAGGTATTCACACGTACAACTGCACACTTTTATTAGATGACTGAAAAAATTATCTGCGTAAAAAATATGTACTGAATATATTGAAGAATATCTATATATAAATATCTTTAAATATAAGATTTACTTTATTACGGTTTATCAAACGTTCGTAGGTTATTTAAAACTGAAACGTTTAGTAGATTCAGTCTTTTATTTCATGAGTGAATATTGCATTAATAACCTTGGGGGTAATAGTAATGAGTTTTTCTGGATACAAGTGCTATTATTTAATCCAGAACTAGAGTAAAGGGGGTACATACCTGTCTCATGAGTATCTGCGATTTAGTTAATGTAAAATAGTTGACTAAAAATCGAACTCAGCTCTCCTATTTCGGGCCACTATCCATTCCAACACTCGCGCATCCTATATATATATATATATATATATATATATATATATATATAGTCATCCGCAGACAGATCTGTTTCGCTGTATCACAGCTCATCAGTACGGTTAGACTCCGATTGCTTTTAACCCAAGATTGAAACCCGACCGAATTGGCATCAGTCGGCGATTCTACCTCCGGGCTATGGGCGTTCGGTAGAAGGAGGCAGACGTTTTAGTGTGTATATTGTCATTATACCCGCCCAGTAGCCGGAGTGCTCTAATCCATTACTGAATAAGCGATAGGATGAGATGGGGAAATTGTGCGTTGTTTAATTTTATCAACTGCACAGTATAGAAGATGCAGTTGGGCACTGTCTCTGAAAAAAAAAAACACCATGACACAATTTGCTCCGCCAGAAAGTTGGAAAGGGTATGCTGTACTGCTTAACGTTCGGAAGCTCCCATACGAACATTTCAGAGTTTTGAGGTGTCAATCTCAGTACAATGCAGAAGATTCGGTAAAAATTGGATGAGTCTAATTGTGAAAATGAGGGTATGGCAACTCTGAAAACTGACTCTGATTGCTCTGATATGAAAAGAACTTCTAAATTTGTTGGTGAAATGCTCAGACTCAACCCGGGTGCCTACATTAAGTGCCTTGAGGAGGTAGTGCTGCCCTGGCTCAAGAGGAACCTGTGTCTAGCTACACAAACAGGAGAACCCAAGCATGGCTGTCTGCGACAATATCTACAACCCATTGTATTTGGCCACTTAACTCCGCAGACTGCAACGTCCTTAATTATTATGTGAAGGGCTCCGTTGAGGGAGAGACCAACAAATCTTATTGTAACACCAGATATGAACCGAAAGCAAGAATTATGGTAATATTCATCAACTTAAACAAGAAGACAGTCCAGAAGAATTTGCAGGAGATTCCGAAGTGTAGCAGAATTTTTTTAAACAATTCGTACTGGCTTAATTGTAAGCTTTAATCAACTCTGAATACATCAATTCTCCTGAATTTATATATTCACGGCAGACCCATTAACAGGGGGAAATGATCATACCGCTTTTTCCCTATCTTATTTCTACAGAGAAAACAAGTCCTTGGACCAAGCAGGAGTTCTTTGCTGTCTGCGAGGCCGTTGTGGATTGCCATAAGCATGATAAAATTCTTCCTCATTTTTTATTTTGCTGGTCGTTTTGGCGTTAAACATGAATGTAACTGATTTTTTTATCTGAAAATTAATTAGTGTCTCGCGATCAAATAATGCTTCCCTTTCCTCGGCGATTCGACAAGAGTACTGTTTTGGGCAATATTTTCTATTTATTTTTGGCAGAGGAAAGAAATCCAGCAAAGTAAACCAATTTTTCATTTCGGAATAGTCGATTACCATTTACTTTTCCTATACTCATATCGAGACTACAAAGGCTTGAGTTCTCCATGGTGAATGATTTGGCTCGATTATATCTTCCTTCAACATACGGGTAACTTTGATTTTTTTATTCGTTTCACCCCAAGTAAGGCGGTACCGCCACTGATGCGCAGGGGGCTACATAAAAGTAAAGGTTTAGGCAGGAGGAGAGTGAAAAGAAAGACGAACCAGTTACAGGGGTGTCAGAGAAAGGTCAAGAGAAGGATATGAACACAGGTGTGAAGACAGTTGCAAAGATAGGGGGAAAAAAGAGCAAGATACACGGGGTGATGTAGAAAGAACTGGAGTCAAGTGGAAAAGAGATGGAAATTGACATTGCATTAAATTCCTGGAAATTATAGCCGTCAGGAAAGCAAGTATACGGAAGAGAGTTCCACAGGCGGGAAATGCGAGAAAAGAAGCTATTGGAGTAGAACTATCGGCTGCATTTGGTTGATTTAATTGTAAAAGTAGATGCCTACTTGGGATTTGTTCAGGTCTGGGAGATCATTTATGAAGATTGGAAAGAGCGTCGGGCATAGGATAGAGCCCTGGGAAACACCACCGTTCGTTCGGTAGGAGGTGGAGGCATACTCATTCAAGACGACCTTCATTATGCAGTTAGATGGGAAAGAGTGGATCAGATCAAGCAAGCGTCCAGTGATGCCATAACTCTGTAGCTTGCGCAGAAGGTCAGTGTGCCTGACCCTATCAAAAGCCTTGGAGATATCCAGGGCAACAGCATGAGCCTCGTCGGACTTATTGAGGGGCTGTTATATGTACTCCGTGATGGATGTAGACCTGGTAAAGCGGAAGCTGTACTGCCTGTCTGAGAATAGTTTATGGACAGTAAGTGGTTGAACTATTTTAGCATTGATAATAACCTTGATCACTTTTCCGAAATTTAATAGGAGGCTAATAGGACGATAAGTCCTAGGGTTACCCTGAGTTCTTAAATACAGGAACGACAGAGGAGGACTTCCAACAAGCAGGAAAACAGGAAGGCAGTAATTATAGAGCTTAGAGAGGAGAGAGGAGAGTTCAGGGGCACATTTCTTCAGGACAATGACCGGGAATACATTATCTCCCCTCGCCTTATTGAGGTCAAATTTTTATATTATCTTAGATATCAGATATGTAAACATCTTTTAGCTGAGCCTCATTTCTAAGAAGGAAGTTGGGTGCGGGTACTCTAGACGAGTCAAATGTGAAGTTTGGTGATGATCTGCGAGCAAAGCACTCGGCCTTGTCCATAGATGCCGTGAGGACCTCGAATTTATTGATTAAAGGAGGAATGGAGGATTTGCTGTTGTTCAACATACGTTTGCAAAGCCGCCAATAGTCTTTGGAGCAGAACTTGCGGGCGGCTATGCACTGCCTCATTCTCTCTGCGAACAACAGCTTGGCGTTATTCAGGATCCTCTTAGACTCATTACGAACAGAGGCAAATAAGCGCCTATTGTGGTCAGATGCATGACTCTGAAATAGCCGAAAGTAATGGTTCCTGTGGAAAATGGCGGCCGAACAGGCAGGAGAGAACCAGAGGGAGGAATGAGCTTTGCGACGGAACTTCCTGATCGGTATGAAGGCATCAATGTCAGCTTTCACCTAGAAAGAAACCTCAGAGGCGCAGTCTCAAGTGGGAGACTGAGCACTTTTCTCCAAGACACGTCGCATAGGAAATCGCGAAACGCATCCCAGTCTGCTCTTTGATAGCAGTAATAGATCCTGTTGGTAGGAGGCTTCTGCGGGGAGTGAGAGTGGTGAGATGTATTAATAGCAACAACAGCATGATCGGAGTTGCCGAGAGGGCAAAGCTGCGAGACTTGGCAGGAGTCAGGTACAGAGATGAAGCAGAGATTTAATAGAGAAGCGTGTCTTGACGGGATACTGGAATAGCGCGTTGGGAAATTCATCACTTGCTTAAGAGATTGAGGAATAGCAAAGATCATAGCGTGAATGCAAGTTGAATCAGTGACAACGTCTTTTAGCCTCTTGGCATGGTGGGCATTAAGATCTCCGAACACAAATATGTTAGCGAATGGATGGGAGGAAGTAGCCTTATATTTTTATTGTCAGAGATGCTGTCTAGCAAGGAGCAGTCGGGAGAGGAGTTGGATAAATAATTTATCCTCTTCCATGTGTCGCCTAGATTTAGTAGCTACCAGTTTAGAATCGGGTGTTATTTGGTTGAAAATGCTGGATACGCCAATCCCTCTGACTGCTAGGCTTTAAAGAGTGGATTAGATCATCCGAAAAGTTTTTCTACTAATTAATGTTGACTCGAAATTCGTACCCTAATATTAAGTCACAATATAAATCCTTCATTATTAGATATCTTACTTCTTTGTATAAAGTACCATTTATTTTTAGGTCAACCAAACGGTATCAAACAGTATCAACCAAACAGTATGAAAAGAAATGAGCTAGCCATCTCTGCTTTTTTTTTTGGCACGGGTTAGGATGTGGTTTCCGGCTTTCTCTTTTCCTATCTTTTCACTCTTTTATTTATTTATTTTTCTTTACTTCAATTGGAGACTAAACTATCGCCCGGTTCACACTCCACCCACGTCTATTGAACAGGTGAAGAGGCTCATCCCTTTTTTCCTGCTTAGGATGTGGTTTCCGGCTTTCTCTTTTCCAATCTTTTCACTCTTACGTAGCCCCCTGCACTTCAGCGGCGTTACCGCCTAGCTCGGGGTGATATGATTAAAAAAAAAAAAGATTCTCCGTGAGTTTTCTTTCGCAATACTTGAGTTAAGAAAGCTTTTTGTATTTCCTATGTCTGTCAATGCTGTTAGTTGCGGTTTGTTAACCATGATCTCTATCGTTGTAATTGATGTACAGCCAAGTGTATCCACTGATGCCGAACAACATAGCGTTTCGCTCTTTTTCGTATTTCTACCAACTTTAGCTCAATGCCCTGCTTTCTGCATGTATAAGCATTTGTCCCTTCTAGTGAGGCATAATGACCTTGCATATCTCTTTCCTCACCAACCAGAAAAAATATGTGCATTTAGTTGAGACTGTTTTTTTTTTTTTTGTTTTTTTTTTTGAGAAACAAGTTTTTCATAAGATGTGGGGTGGGGTCTAAATAGGTGAAGAGATCGCTGCGATTACTGCATTTGTATCGTACTTTTAGCATCTTGTTTTGCTAACTCTAGTATTCCTGTCTGGTCATAGGCCTGCTGTAACGTTAAGGTGCTATTTTCAAGTATTTATTATCGGATATCCGTGGACTGAAGCCCGTTTATGAAGGCATCTCGTATCAATCCGTATCGATATTGTTCCGCTCATACAGAAGAAAATGAACAGTCTTTACTTAGTTTTACTAAGGCTCGATAGAATCCATTACTTGAATCTGAGAGCAGTTGATATCCCGTAGTCAGCAAGTGTCAAGCAACCATTTCATTTGTCTTTTCCTTGTAGATCCTGTTCAGTGTTTTAAAAACTCTTCGTAGGAAGGTGCATCTGCGAAACACTCAAAAAAGGTGTTAGACATATTAGACGCGGGTAGAGAGTACTCCCAGAAAGACCTACCCACATAATACTTCGACATTGACTAAATGAAGACACCATTGCCACCAATGTCTTATCATTACGTGGAAGGTATTTCTTTGAGATATATGTATGAGGTGATTCTACCGCTCCCTTTATAATTGAGACGTTCATCGGTGTCATCTGGGAGGCTACTCTGAAAGAAAGGTTTGCGTGTGATTCGGGTGTCAACTTTGACACCTGAAATCGCAAGCTATCATTTCACACCACCCTGTCCATACGGTTGGGTTGGTAATTGCTTTTACACACACACACACACACACACACACACAAACACACACATACACACACACACACATATACACACATACACACACACATACACACACACACACACACACACACACCTGACCTTTCCAACTATCAGTCTATTAGCCTTCTACCTTTTCCGGTAAACTATTAGAGGCATTCATCAATGCTGAATTGGTTAAGAATGTCACATCACAGAGCCTTCTTTCAGACAAGCAATATGGTTTTCGTTGTTCTGGGTATACTGCTGATGTATTGACGATCATCGCGGAAAGAGTTTACTAAGCTTTAGATAAGATTGGTGAAGCTCGGGCTGATTTTTTTGTTTTTGTTTTTGTTTTTTTTAAACATCTCGAAAGAATTCAACATTGTTTAGCATACAAGTTTTCTTCACGAGTAGAAAAACTACAGGGTCTCCGAACAAATCTTTTGTACTAACGTATGTGTCCCTCAGTCCTATTTTGTTCTTAATTTTCATTAACAACCTCCCCGGAGGATTCAGCTCTCAACTTACTATCTATGCTGATGACACAAGCATTTACTACTGTCCTGAAACTAAGTCTCATCACTTCAATAAGGTCAAATTGACGGCTGATCTCAGGAACGACTTACAGTCTGTTATTAACTGAGGCGAAAGATGAATGGTTTATTTTAAAGCTTCTAAAACTAGTCTACTTTTCTATTAATCCTCTGAGAAACTTTGATATGCATCCCTTCAGTATGACTGATGCTAACATCCTGGAGAGTAACTCGTTACACTTTCCTGGGCTCACATTCCCGGCTGACATATCATGGAAAGACTATATTGAATCCATTGCTACATCGTCTACTACGAAAGTTGGTTCCCTGTGTCTTGCTAGACAATCTTTCTCTCCTTAAATGATCTTACACATCAACAAGTCTACCATTCGTCTAAGCTTTGAATGTTGTTGCCACATATCCGGTTCTCCTGCTATATATTATAGATTCTTGATAAAATTCAAAATTTCATGGTAATTGTTCGGATAATCTATTCGCTTTGGTGCCCAGAATTTATAAATTTAAGCGCATTACTAGACTGACGAAGAATACTCATCAATTTACACACGATTTGGTTAGATGTAACTGTTAGTTCTATGCTAACAGTTTCTTTTCTCGCACTTCTCGCTTGTGGAACACCCTTTCCCGTCAACTTTAATCTTCAATGTCAATTTTTATCTGCTAACTTCCTGATTACCTTCTATTGTTCTTAGTAATGTTTCTAATTCTTCCACACCCAGTAACCGCGTGTGTCTTAGTGGCGTTACTGCCTTGCTTGGAGTTAATTTAATTAATGCATATATATATATATATATATATATATATATATATGTGTGTGTGTGTGTGTGTGTGTGTGTGTGTGTGTGTGTGTGTTTCCAGGAACAAAACTGTGAATATATTTTCTTTTTTTGTGTGTGTTTTCTTCTTTTTGTAATGAATGCTAATATAAGTTTGTTGATTTCGAGCGCTTTCGGATAAGTTATAAGACTTTTATATAGGATTTTTTAATCTACTATGATAAATAAATATTTTACATTCATTAAGTCCAGAAAAAATACTTGTATAGCTACAAGAAAAAAACAATAATAATAATCTAAAAATAATAAATGCTTAATCTTGTTCAATGAAACTTATGTTAAAAAGGATTGCTACCGAAATACGTGTGAATTAAAAGTTACCTCCCTTGAATATCTCCAAGACACGATAAAATAGTTATTAGAAGTATTTATTGACGATAGCGCTATATCAACAAGACATTTTATCTGTTTTTTGTTTTTTCAAACAGTTTCAGAAGTTTCCGGTTTGCAAAAAAATATTATCACAATATTTCATTAGCCGTTTTCATCAAAGAGTGAACAAAAAATGAAAATTAAAATGTCCGTCAATTTCAGCGTTATTATTAAATATTTTTCATAGGAGTTTTATTTTAATTTATTTTTTTTTCTCAACACTCAAGTCCTGTTTACATTCTACGACACTTTTGCAAGCTGCGTAGATATAGAGACTTCTGACGTGATTCGAATTTGTATTTCTTATCAATCAAGGCCAACCGCAGCCAAAATGATAGAATCGTTGTAAAATCCAGTTGGAAGATTCGTAAGAACCATTATTCTGAACTTTCTGAACATATTTTAATTCACTACCATTTCCGGTTGACATGAAATGGAAAGTCTATATTGAGTCCATTGATGCATCGGCTGCTAAGAAAGTTGGTTCCGTGTGTCGTGCTAGACAATCTTTCTCTCCTATATCATGAAAATATCACAACAATTTTTGTGCGTATTATCAATTCTTTTCTAGAAACTGTTACTACCAATAAAAAGTAGCTTACAAGTATCTGAACTATTTTACGACTAAAAATAACTGAGTTTAATTAAACTTTGTTTCTTCTTTTTTCTGCTATTTTGTTGTTGATGGTTCTGTTACCACGTTTTAACTTAGTTGTATTCGGAAGAACGTCATTTGCTTTTGCCTGCTTGGCGTATGTCCGCTAAATATGAGAAATAAACCTTGCTGAACTGAGGCTTTATGATATTTATAATTGGATGGCAAAATAGTTTTTAAAATACATCTTAATATCACGAAAAACATTAATCAGATTATTTGCTTTTAAGAATTTAAACAATTTAATAAAGAGTGATACAGTGTTAGAGTTCGTTTGCTAATGTCCCCTTTATTTTGTGTGTAAAAAAGAAACATCTTTGCATGAATTCGACTTTTAAGATTAAAATCCTTGAAACCGGATACTTTTAAAGTAGGTCAATTTTTTGAGTTGACTGAAAATAATAATAATGAAAATGAATTTTGAAAATAAAATAATCATTCTGTTATCAGCTGTCAATTGAATCGGTTTCCGTTGATATTGGGTAATATTACTTGGCTATTATGCCAAGAGATATACTTTTAAATATCTTTTTCAAAGTGAATAGACTTTGCATTGACTGGAAAACATTTTTATGTACACATCTAAAGACTGTCTATTCTTCTCACCAGCAGGATATACTAGATACCTTTAGCTTTAGCTGTAGACCAGTCTGGGGGGAAAAATCACCAATTGCAAACCGATATTAGGACAATCCGTAACGTTTAATTGGGACAATCCGTAACGTTTATAAATCACCAGCATGCGAGAGTAAACGAGTTAGGCAAATACGTAAAATGAGAACGAGGGATAAGTTAGCAAAGCGTTTTCCCACGATATTTATTTAAACTGCGCAATGTTACAATCCTAAAAGAATGAGATGACCTACCAGGATTTACTATGAATGGATAACGCTGTGCTTATCGCAGATTCAGAAGAAAATCTACAAAAATCTCCTAAAGAATTTACTAAAGGAAAACTAAAAGAAAGAACTAACCATTAAAGAAGACATAATGTATGACCGTCTGCAATTAAGGCAATCAAAGTTGTGATCTTAGAATTTGCGACATTAGAATACAGAAATTCAACAATGTGAGTAATATAAAAATTGACGACGTAAAATATGACATAATTTTGAATGCGCATCAGAAATTTACTTCAAGAAATTAAGTAAAATATTAAGATATTAAAAAATTTAGTTAGAAAAACAAAAAGAAAAAAGGTTTGGGACTATTGTGCAATATCTATCTTCCTGTATAGCAGTGAACGTCGGACAATTTTCTTACATATGATGAATAACCTCTAAGTGACAGCAGATAAGATCCAACAGACTGTTACTAAAGAAAATGAAAACTAGAATGACACTTATACATAGAATCCAAAACAGACATTTGGCATTTATGAGATACATTAGAAGGAAGGACGGCTTGGCAAATTTAATACTGGCAGGACGTATTGAGAGAAAAAGCGTCAGAGTGAAACAGCGAGCAATTTATGTATGTTACTGCAGAGAGAAGAACAGATGATAAATAGTCAAACGATTTGAGAAACGGTTTTTAAAAAAGGGAAGTTGTGTAGTACCTTGATCATTAATGGCCCCAAGAGACAAAAATGATAATGATATAACTATTTATTAGCTCACTGTAATTTACAAATGAATTATATTGACTAATTACTAGTATTAAATACTTTCGAAAGTTAAATGATTAATTGATAATCTTTTTATTATTTTATCCGATGCAAAACAAGATTTCACCCCAAGAAAAGCCACTAAGATAAAATGGTTTTATTGAGTGTTAAAGAATATGTGAAACAATACTATTAAATCGAGAACGATAAATGGTCAAGACTTACAAAGACTGAAGATTGATATTTACATTTTCAAACATCAATGTTGCCTGGGAAGCAAGAAGCCAGAAGAGAATTCGAGAAGCGAGAAGTGCGATAGAAAATCTGTTAGCATATAACCACCATCTAGACATTTAAAGTGTGAAGTTATGGGACTTTATCGCCAATCTAATACTGATCCTAAATTTATAAAGTCTACGTATCATAGAGGAAAGTTAATAAGAACAATTGCCATGAAATTATTTGTAGAAAAAACACGAGAAAGCTATATTACAGGGGTGGGAAAGTGACTGAAGGCGTGATGCTATATCAGGACCAATAACTCTTTAGGCTTTATCAATAATCTTTATGGTAGCAATATTCAAAGTAAGGTCGAATAGTAGACTTATAAATATGCACGATATATTCTGGCAATAAAAATTGTCTAGCGCGATGATGATGATGATGATGATGATGATGATGATGATGATGATGATGATGATGATGATGATGATGATGATGATGATGATAAATTTAAATAAGCAAGTGGATCTTTCTGAGGAGAAAGAGAGAGAGAGAGAAAGAAAGAGCGAGAGGGAGAGAAATTCTCGAGAGAAAGAATTTAATTTTACTGCTGGAGAAAAGAGAATTATACAAACTGAAAATGATAAACAGAGAACGAATGAGGAAATAATAAAGAAAATGAAAGTTAACGAGAAGTTGGTGATGATAATAAATAGAAAAAAAAAAGTAAAGTTAAGAAAAATAACTGAGAGGACAAGAAACCTTCTCTTCAACAGGATGTCTAAAATCTAAGGATGGAATAATCATTTTGGAGAAAGAGGAAATACTCCAACAATGGGAAGAATATATAAAAGATCTTTTCCATGACAAGAGAGAACAACCAATAATACGCAAAGATGAGGACAAACCGGAAATATTGTCTAAAGTGGAATCTGCAGTAGCCAAACTGAATAGAAACAAAGTAGCGGAACCAGACGGTATAGTCATAGAGCTGCTGATAGCCCTGGAAGATTTTGGCATAGAGGAAATTACAGAAATAATAAATGAAATTTATAATAGTGGTGTAATACCAGATGACCTCAGCAAGTCGATCTTCATAACACTGCCTAAGAAGCCAAGAGCATACGAGTGCGAACTTCACAGAACCATCAGTTTAATGAGCCATATAACAAAACTGATCGTCTGAATCCTGATGAATAGAGCGAGAAGCAGAATCAAGCCAGAGATAGGACAAGAACAGTGCTGTTTCGTCAACGATACTGGAACAAGAAATGCCATATTTATGATTAGGATGCTCTCTGAAAGTGTAATACAAATGAAGAAGGACTTGTACCTATGTTTTATTGATTATGCAAAGGCGTTTGACAAGATACGCTTCAAAGAATTGGCAGCCTCGACATATTTGGGGAAAACTTGAGAGTAATAAAGAATCTTTACTGGCAGCAAACAGCTTGCATACGGACAGGTAATGAATTGAGTAGATATACAAAGATAGAAGTAGCCCAAAATGCCAAATACAGGTCGGGGATACCAGAATCAAGCAGGTACAAAAATTTAAATACCTGGGAAGTGTTATAACAGAAGACGGAAAGTGCGTCACAGAGATCCGAAAGTGAATTGGCATGGCGAAGGAAGCATTCCAGAAGTTGAGTAAAGTATTAAGAAACAGAACAGGACAAGGAAGTGAGTACAGCTACGTGCTGTCCGTCCTTCAATATGGCAGTGAATGCTGGACAATACCATCAAAGATGAAAGAAAAACTTGAAGCAACTGAAATGTGGTTCTACAGGAGGATGCTGCGAATATCATGGCTCGAGCATGTGAGCAATGATGAGGTCTTGGAAATGATGGAAACAAAAAAGAAATTAATACTGAGCATCAGGAAGAGACAGCTGAAGTTCCTGGGACACGCAATGAGGAAAGAGGGCCTGGAGAATCTGATACTAACAGGCCAGATAGAGGGAAAAAGAGACGGGGGAAAGCAACGGATAACATATTTGCAGGACCTAATCAGGTGGATGACGGAACGAGGATTGCATGGTGTAACAGGAGAAGGCGTGCTCAGAGCCACCAGGGATAGGAAAAAGTGGAAGGCTATGATCGCCTACGCCCTGAAGGGACAAGGCACGTAGAAGAAAAAATAGGTAAAGTGAAAACGAAAGATGAAAAAGAAGAAAGAATAGAAAAAGAAAGAAAGAAAGAAAGAGTAAAGAGAAAAGAAAAAACAGTCGTGCTGGACTGTAGAAGAAGAAAGAAAAACGAATGAAAAAAGAATGAAAACTAGAAAGCAAAAACAGACGAAGAAGGTTAAAGAGAAAAAAAACATGGAAAAATTTTGAAAAAGAAAGAAAGAAAGAAAGAAAGAAAGAAAGAAAGAAAAAGATAGCGAGAAAATTTGGAAAATGTAAGAAAGAAAGAAAGAAAGAAAGAAAGAAAAAAAAAGAAAGAAAGAAGATAGGGAGAACATTTGAAAAATGTAAGAAAGAAAGAAAGAAAGAAAGAAAGAAAGAAAGAAAGAAAAAGATAGCGAGAAAATTTGGAAAATGTAAGAAAGAAAGAAAGAAAGAAAGAAAAAAGAAAGAAAGAAAGAAGATAGGGAGAACATTTGAAAAATGTAAGAAAGAAAGAAAGAAAGAAAGAAAGAAAGAAAGAAAAAGATATCGAGAAAATTTGGAAAATGTAAAAAAGATGTATGGTCTAAAGGTAAAGATAAACCGAACAAAAATAAGAACGAACAAGTGAAAAAGAAGAGAATGAAATTGAGAATAAGGAGACTATAATTAGAAGCCGAAAAAGACAAAGAAAAGATGCGTAAAATAAGAAACTGAAGGAGAAGTAGAGGTAACAAAAATAAAAAAAGAATAATGAAAAGACAAAAAACTAAAAAGAAAGGTAAGAGATATAAAAGAGAAAGCAAAACAGACAGAAAGAATGAATGAGTGAATGAATGAAGAAAAGCAGAAAAAAGAGAATAGGTGAAAACGATCATTGAATGAAGAAGAAGAAGAAGAAGAGAAGGAAAAATAAATAGCATTAGCGGAGTAGTAGTAATAGAAGAAGAAGAAGAAGAAGAAGAAGAAGAAGAAGAAGAAGAAGAAGAAGAAGAAGAAGAAAACAATGAACAATTAGATTAAGTTGAAGGAATGAATGGGAAAAGAAGAGGATGAGTAAAAATGATCAGTTAATGAAGAAAAAAGGGAAGAATAACCAAAATAAAGGAAGAAAGAATTAAAAAACAAGATTCATAGATGAAGAAGAAGAAAAAGAGGAAGAGAAACTGGTGTAGAATAAAAAAGAAAAATCAAAATGGAGAAGAGGAAAGAGAAAAAGAAGATAGCGGTGATCGTGTCAAATTATAGAAAGAAAGATAACTGGTTAAATTGTCTGATTCTTTATAGTCAACCACTATCCCTGAGTCAGAAAGGTAGAGCACCTGTTTCGGTAACCACCCACCTGCTGCTCTCCAGCCATTGACTTCTCTGTTGCCATCTCCATTAATTCAGAGGAAGACGTCAAATTTGATCATTATTGCTCACAGTGGCTGCAGACGAGGGCGCAGCTGCTGTCAGTCGTTGTAGAATTTGGAACGGTGAAGTTTGAAAAGAATGCTGTGAATTTAGCACGAGACCTGGTGATGACGTGGACGAAGTTCAGTTAACAATGATAATGATGACAAAAGTGATGGTGATGTTGGTGATCGTAATGGATGTGGATAATGGGGGAAACGGGGGAATAAGATAAAATGTCGTGATCTATGAATATGACTACAATAACAGTGACTGACGTGAAGTATTTTTCGTTTGAAAAACTTGTTGATGGTAAGAATTGCTAGATTGGACTGCTTTTATGCGCCGCGTTCCTTCAGGATGGGCTGATAAAGGATCTCCACAATTTCCTATCCTCTGAAGCTCTAAGTGATGTTTGTCTCTAACTGATTATCTCTGTCTACGCTTTGACACCCAACTACACAAGCACCTTAGGTAGGTTACCTTCTGTTTCCCTCTTACCCTCTTTTTATTTGTGACTTGTGACTACTTATGAAAACGTTAGTCTAATGATTTACACTCTGTTTCTCTTTGATCCTTCAATATGTCGTCTTCAAACTCTTCAGCTACTGACTCGCTGCTTCCTGTTTTCTGATTGTTAAAATTTCTCCTCTGCAGTTCCTGCATATTTCATCTCACATCCCACAACATACTCCATGACAAGCAGTATGGATTCCATATTCGCTTCCAGGATCTTGATAAAAAAAGTGAAGCCCGAGCTGTTGCCCTGGATACCTCGAAAACGTTTGACAGGGTTTAGCATGATAGCCTTCTGTAGAATTTCTGGACAATTTTTTGATTTAATCCAATCGTTCCTATCAAATCAGGAAATGGAGATTGTTTTGAATGCGCATGCTTCCAGATTCATTCATACGAACGTTGATGTCTCTCAAGGCTCTTTCCTAGGTTCTACGCTTTTCTTGATCTTCATCAATAACCTTCCTGGTGTAATCAGTTCAGAAGTAGGTATCTATGCAGATGATACCACCATTTACTTTCGTCTCAAAAAGAAATCTTCCAAAGCTGACAAACTAAACCTCACTGTCGCTCTTTGAAAGGACCTCCAATTTGTGATGGATTGGAGCAACAATCATAAACTTTTCCCGCCTTCCATCAATATCGATGACGCTAGTCTCACAGAAAGCAACACACGAAGCGCCTTCTTGGCCTCACTCTCTCAACTAACCTCAAGTGGAACGACTACATCGACTCAATAGCTACATCTATCTCTAAGAAGGTTGGATTCTTGTGTGCAGACAGGAAGAAGTTTTCATCACAATCCACCTTGCACATTTATAAATCTACCATTCGACTGTGCATTCAATACCGTTTTCATGTCTGGGCAGGTGCTCTTGCTATTCATCTCGGGGTTTTCTACATGATCCAAAAAAGGATCTGCAACGTAACTGACACCGACTTAGCGGCTCGATATATGTTCTCACCGATGTGATGTGATTTCCTTTTGTCTTTATCTACAATTACCAATAATAAACACTCACCTAAAACATTACATTACATCGCCATCTTTCTATGAATCTACTCTTAAGTAATCCAACTTATATCTAACACAAAGAATATACACTTAAAAAGATCAACCATACGTTAGAATTATGTGACACTCCGCAAACCATAGAACTTCCACCTGACAGACATACATATACAATTACGAACCATCTGACGCCCACATAGACATGCAAGAATCCTCCCAAACTTACATACATATAGAAATATCTATGCGTTTAATGCACGCTACACCTGTCTGACCATTGAGAACTGACCGAAATTAAAAATACCAAAGAATTTGATAGTTTGTTTTTTCTCAATCTCTGACGAAGCTTTAATAAAAAAAAGTAAAACATGTTAGATTGATATTTTTCTTTCTAACAGATTCCGATCCATTTAATTCTGGCAGACTCCGATCTATATTTGATCTGTATTTGATGTTTAACTCATATATGTAGCGACTCAGACTGACACCAAATCGGTCGAGTTTCTATCCCGGCCAGAAGCAAGTGGATGTGTCTAGCTACACTGATGAGCAGTGATACAGCAAAACAGTCTTGTATGTGGATGACTAATATATATATATATATATATATATATATATATATATATATATATATCGTAAAGTGATCTGCTAGTGTTGGCAAAACAATGTAAAATAACAGAGCTAAATGTTCATGTGACAAAATCTAATGAAAAGGTTGTAATATTATTCGTCCTAACCTAGGATCTCGACTTCAGTTACTTTCTAAACAACTGTGATGTGGCTATAAATATTTTCTATAAATATTTTTGCAGCAATTGTTCTATATTTTCCTCTTTGGTTCCTTGACCGCATGAGCGTACTGCTAGATTAGCAACTAAATCTCATCGTTTTATTGTCAAAATATCTAGATGTAACCGTAAATCCTATTCTAACAATTTCTTTCTTCGCTTGTAGAATTATCGTCCGATTTCTTGCTTCTCTATCAGTTACAATCCTAAAGAAATAAATTCAACGTCAATTGCCAACTTCTGTCTTCTTGGAACCTGTACTTTTATTGTCTTTTCTCCTCACTAGTCTTCTCGTTATCTTTAACTCACATTAACCCCTTGCATACTAATGGCTTTATCACCTCGAGTGGAGTGAAATCATATATATATATATATATATATATATATATATATATATATATATAATAATAATAATAATAATAATAATAATAATAATAATATTTATTAATAAATTATAACATTGATATGTTATAATATCACTACAAAAGTAGCTATTTTGTTTCGACACTTTTTGTGTCTTATCAAGTGATGTGGTTATTTCGAAATGAATGGCTTTAAAAGGTTAAGAACAAGCAAGACCTCTTTCATATATATATATATATATATATATATATATATATATATATATCACCCATGCAATGATATTGTCTGATACCTTCAAAAATTAATGTTGGCAACCGAAGCACACACCAAAAGAAAATGATCAGCGTTAAGAGAATATCAGAATATCAACTCCTTTGAAAATATTACAAAAGCGTCTGCTCTTGGAAACAGGAGAACAAGGAGAAAAAAATGATGTAATCTGTCCGCCTTATCTGAATATATTAAGAATATCTCCGGTTTATGCAACATTATGAAAGCATTCAGCAATAACGAAAAAGTTTCTACTCAGTCAAGACTAACACAGGGAGAACATGACAAAGATTTCCGTTTATGCTTTATTCCTTGTATTTATAGCAAAAGATATAAAGATGAAAAACGTGACCCCATAAAATTTAAACTGAAGGAACCAAAGTACCAAATTCTCCACACAGAATTGTGCTCGTGGATTAAAGCGCTTAATCCCAGGGCCGGTAAGTGTTTATTTGAACTCAATGGAGACGGGGTGAACAATAACTGAGCAGTACTAAATAAGAACAAGACGAAATATCCCTAGACGGCGGAACGAGAATAATTTACACCCGCAGATTAAATAGACGGTTCAGATCGAAGTTGTCTATGGGTTACCCAGATGGATGTATACCTGATGATGGCCAAGGTGCAAAACGGCCAAAACGTTATGATAACAACAACAAAGGTGACGACAACAATCCGCATGTAAATAATATAATTAACATTAAAAGCTTCTACCAAAAATCAGGCAGAAATACAATAGATAATGCAAGGGGTATTTTTGTCGAACACCGTAAAATACAACGAAAACAATATATTTATCTGAAAAATGGAATCATGTTTTGAAATAGTTATGTCAGAACGAAATATGGATGTCATACATGAAGTCCAACGCGTTCAGAAATGTCTTCAAACGAATAAATCTTTTGAAGTTTGAAGACTGATTAAATTATTATTTTTCTGCTTATCAGCCTTTCGCAAGTTATTTAAAGCCAGAAATTTATTTTTAAATAATCAATTTAAATTGTAATTATTTTTATTTCTACTATTTAAACCACAGCTCGATGAAGACGTGGTGAGTTCATACCTTTCCCAAGAGTATTTGCGCATAGGGAAATATAAAGAACCCAAATGGAATTAGAACTCGGCTTTCCCATTTTCAATTCAGAGCCGTTATTTATTATGCTACTCGTACATCCAAGCTTACAGCACCTTTATTCCCAGGCGGTCATTCATCTAGATACTGACCAGGATCGAGGATGCTTAACTTCGATAATCGTACGGGAAGTGGTGTTTCAACATGAAATGGCCGAATAGCCAGTTCGCGCTACAAAATCTCGATGCAAAATCTGTTTACTTAACTAAATCCATTTACTCAAGCTCACTTTACTTTACTTTCTGCTCTCTCTCTTATGCAATACCGACCAATTCAAACAAAACAATTAAAATCTATTATAAAAATTTATAACTGTGTTCCTCAACTAACCAAGTCCGTAAACAATTACATTAGCTACACCACCACAATATTGATGAAAAGATTGACATTGCACATTTTCCACAACAGTTCCATCTAATCTCATTTAAACGCACATCGAGAAATTTCAGTACCTATCCGTGATATACTTGTTGATAATACATGCATAATAGCATCATCCACATGCAAAAGAAGATTAAAAATAATGGAGGCATTACTAATAAAAAAGAGAAATCCTACACTAATAACATCAATTATGAACACGGTTAGAATGTACTAACCGTGTTCGGGACTTAGCTTACACAAGACTATATATGCACAAACTTTACACATATTTATTTACAAGTAAAACAAAATTAATTCTTGATAATGATTAAAGCATATCTGAAAGCGCTCGAAAGTACAAATCCTTTGGACAATTCTTATATAATTCGAGTTCTGAAAAGAAAAAATATACGAACAGATGAAAAATTATATAAAAAATTTAATGATAGCACCTTGCCTGTCATTTTTAATGAAACCTGTATAAAAGAGAGATTGTTGCCCAAATACACAATTATATATATATATATATATATATATATATTACAAATATAATTTTATTTTATGCTATATTTATGAGTAAAAGTACTTAATATCAGGAATAGAGCATATGTAAATATAAGTATGAATGTCGACACTGTGGCCAACACCGAGAGGCATCAGTCTGTTTCATGTTTGAACGCAACCTTCAAGTATGATACAGACTGTCTGCCCATGTTGTTAACTTCAGTGCCATATTATATACCCTGATTGAGCACTCTAGAAGAATGGGAGACTTTGAAAAACAATAGCTACTTCGGCATGTATGCATCGCTCATTCAATAATGAATTAGAGCGCTCTGGCTATTGGGCGTGTATAATGATGATATCTGCCTTCTTCTACCGAGCACCCATAGCCCAGAGATAGAATGGCCGACTGACGCAAATTCGGTCAGGTTTCAATCCTGAGTTAAAAAGCAATCGGAGTCTAACCGTACTGATGAGCTGTGATACAGCGAAACAGATCTGTCTGCGGATGATTATATATATATATATATATATATATATATAGAGAGAGAGAGAGAGAGAGAGAGAGAGAGAGAGATTTTACCTATACATGGTGTGACGGTATTTTTTAAAAGTTATCGAAAATTCCATGCCGGCATGTGACAATTACGCTGTTTAAAAAAGAAAAATGTCTACTAAAGCACCTTACATTTAACGCATCTACACATAATATATATATATATATATATATATATATATATATATATATATATATATATATATATCATTGATTTCATTCAATTTAAGAACAAACGTAATTAACATATTACACAACAACAACTACTAATATACTTCTTATAATAATAAAATAACATCACGTCACATCTCAAATACGACCACATATTGACGGACTAGTAAAAGAATGACGTACGAAAACTGCCAAAGAAGACACAGTGCATACGCATGAACATATTCCTATCAACAGTAATGGATTATTCAAACTGAAAGCAGTCATTAGATATGATACATTTGATAGTGAACTCCTTCTAAAACCCAAGAAATTGTGCGAACAGCTGAAAAATTAAATAGTCTTAACGGGAAAATTTAAGTTGATCTTAGATATTCTTTCTTAAATTACACACACACACACACACACACACACACACACACACACACACACACACATACATACATATATACATAGTGGGCTATGATGAGTTTATAGCCACCCTTAATTTGATTACAGCAATTTTGTGTAATAACGTCTCTTCTTTTTTTTTTTTTTCAGACAATACCGTATTAGTATCAAACTATTCTTGTCTATGAACGACAGTTGGCTTATATTTTGCAATGAATGTTTGTGGAAGTAAGATAATTGGTGAATTTCAACGAGGGAAAATATTACGATGGCATCAGCGTGTTAAGTCAAATACAAAAATTGCTAAGGTTTTCCTGATTAATCATCAAACGGTTATTGTTATTTTCAAGAAATTTAATGAAGAAGGCCATTGTGGTGTGGAACAACGTTCAAGAAGACTAAGTACCGTGGAAGTCATCAGAAATCATCGTAAGAGCATCAAAGATGTTACCAACAGCATGAAAATTTCGCTATATACGGTAAGAAAGACGATGAAAGAGCTAAGCTATCAAAGAAGAGCTGCAAGAAAAAAACCCTTGATTTCAGAGGTTAACAAGAACACGCGTAGTTGGTAATTTGCTACTATATAGGTAGCATGACATGTTCTTGACATGAAGGTTAGAACTGGGGAACTAAGGAATGTACTTCGTCCGAGTACATTATATGGAAGTAACAATAGAGCAGTGAAAGGGTTATCACACTCGCCTGTGAGAGAATAATTTATCACCCACAAAGACTTAGAGACGCTTTTGGGCTGTATTCAGAACAGAGAGTGGGATCTGGACAGCTCCCGCCCACATATGACAAAAGTAATCCATTTACGGCCTCATTTACCTTTTCTAAAGGAAGAGGATAGTATGACGCCAAACGCTTTCGGTCGCATGGTGTATGTTGCGTGGGTAAACTAGACGTAAGTTAGTCGCACCTGAGTCTACAGCTGTTCGCTTTCGTTCTCTCCCAGTTGATCAAAGATGTCAAATGATCAGTCGAAACCTTTTACTTTCTCTGCCACGTGTGTGATTTCTTGATCTTAGAGAAAGCTACGGAACTCAGAAAAAGGGGCGGTCATCTTCGTGCTGCACTCCTCGACAATTAAAAATCAAGAGACGGTTGGGTGCATAATGCAGAAATTATGGAAACACACAAGAACAAAAAAATAACAAGAGACTAGCGAAGGTCTGTCTATGTGGACTAATGATTATATCGTATCTGTTTGTACAGCAAAAGAGTGAGAGAGAGTAAAAAAAGAATTAAAAGATAATGCAATCCAAATTTTTTCAGAGTCCACAAATTACTTGCTGCTACTATATCTATTTTTCGTTCGAGGGAATACAGTCTTTATGCTCCCCTCACCTTGGGTTCTACTTAAGAGCTGTGTGCATGCTGGGAGAGAGAGAATCTTTACGCATCTTCACTCCACGGGTTCCGAACGGGTTTCTCTCTCGTCTCTGAGTGTTCTCTGTTCTGTTCTGTTTTTCAAATCCGTTGTCTTTTTGTTGAAACCGTTTCAATATGGCGTGAGATGGTAAGTGATCGGAATGTTTGTTCATTAATATCTAAAGTCAACTTCGCGTATCTGGCTTAAATCACCCGCTCACGGTTTTCGCCATTCTGGAAGTTTGGAGACGAGATTTTGTTGACTTTATGCATTCACCTGTCAACGTTAATTACAATTCCATCCTTCTTTTTCCAGAATCGATCGATATTTTCTATTTTCAGTCGATCCTTTATTTCCTTCTCCGAGACAGATAAACGGAGAGAACGGATAACAACAACGAATAAAGTAACATAATTCTCTCCCTTCGCAAGGCCAGCTGGTCTTTCTTAAATTGTTATCATATCAGTCGATGTTATTTTCGTGAATGCTTTGTGTTTCGCCTTTCTTCTATCTTCTGACCACCCCAGTGCTTATTTCTTTCCTTCTATCTTTCTTAACCCTTCCTAAGAAAAAGAAAACAATATATACACAGAGATATATTCTCGAAATATCTATTCCGGTATTCGAACCCAGAGTCCGTCGACACTTTGTTTAACGTGTGTGCATAAGGAACACTTACAGCGTTACAATATCACGTGGAGTCAGATACTTACTGCTGCGGTACATGAAGCCGACCATTTTACCTGAATCTTCAGCGATGGCTTATCTTTGTTAGCATTGCCGAGTCATCGCTTTTGGCATTTTTATTACTTTTTTTCTGTACTACTATGCCCAGGAATTGAACTCATAATTACTCTAAATTCACGAACCAGCGTCTTAAATAATGAAAGATTGGTTAGTGAATTTGGTGGCATAATAATTGTGAGTTCAATCCCTGGGTCGAGTAGTACAAATTTTAGAAAAATTGCTAGCAGTAAATGAACAGTACTAATAAAAAGCTCAAGGCGAAATATCTTTGGACGTAGACAGCGGCAGGAGAACAATAAAATCCCGTAGATTATTACCGAGTTCATTTTGAAATTCCCTGAAGGTTAACCTAATCGATAGATGCCTGAAGAGGGCCTGAGCAGTCAACAACTAGAAAAAAATTAATCACAACTTTTCATCCCAGAAATTCGAACTTGATACTTTAATCTGGAAGTTATTTCATGTATGTCTTACGATCATATCACGTTGTAACAGTGATTTTATTACGATCGCCGAAGTTGAGCAACGTCAAGCCTCGTTAGTAGCTAGATGGGTAACTGCTCGGGAATACTAGGTGCTGTAAGTTAGGATGTGCGCATGGTGCAATGAATAACGACTCGGAATTAATAATCAAAGAGCCACGTTCCAATTACTGTTGGATTCGTTAAATTTACTTACGCGCAAATGCCCTTAAGAAAGATATGAACCTAATTCTTCCGACAGCTATGGGTTAATTAGTAGGAATTCTATTACTAAACCATTATCATCTCCAAAAACATACTTACTATCTAAAAATATTTTCTGGTTTTGAATAAATGGAAAAAAATTGATCTGTCGTAAAAAATGGATGAAAGAACTAATATTTTGTGCATGAAAAATTGAAATGTTAGTCAACAAAATAGGATTTCTCTATGAAATTACCAAACAGGAAGTTTTTGAAAAAAAATTAACTAATGCTCTTGTCACAACAAAAGAGACTGTATGAAAGCGGACAAAAATAAGCTCTCTTTCTAAGTATGTTTGCTTCTGAATATTTGGTGATGTCTTGTAGACTTGTCTGTATAAAATAAGCAGAGATGCGAATGTTGCATTGAAAATTTGAAAAACAAATAAAATATAAGGAAAGAAAAGTCTAAAGCAAATAAAATGAATTGTTTTGAATATCTATCTTCTTAAAAACCGGACTGGATAAACAATAATATTTTAAGTAAATATCTCAGTTTTCCTGTCAAATCCAGCAGAAAAACACAGACAGGCCTCTTAAGTTTCAAGAGTATGGCTGTGGTTTCTATATAACAATGTTCTCAATATATACATATAACACCTGTTGTCTCTAAAGAATAGTATTCGTTTTTTGCTATTTGAATATTTCATGAATTATATTAAAAAAAAATCACTGCTTCTTTTTCACACACACCTAAATGAAATTAAAAAATCGAAACCGCTAAGCGCAGGTAAGTTTGAATATTGAAAGTTGCTGTCACATCTGGTCTAGTGTTTCTGCTATGTATTTAGAAATTTTTAATGAAATACAAAGAAGAATCTGTAATTTTACTGGTCCTGATCTACCACCTCGGCTTCAGTCACTTTCTCACCGCCGTAACAAAGGTCTCCTGTGCCTTTTTTTAAATAAATAATTTCAGGTTAACTGTTCTACTAGTTTGGCGGGAAGGTTTAATTCTTATGCATTAGAAATAGCTAAATATAACCGTAAGATCTATGCTAACCGTTTCTTCTCTCACATTCTCATTTGTGAAACTCCCTTCCGGCTTATTGTTTTTTATTTAACTGTGATCTTCAAAATTTAAGTGTAATCATTATCTTGTGTCTTCTTAATTCTTGTTTTTTTATTGTTCGTTGTCATTAAAAATTGTTTTTCTTATATTCTGTTACACTAAGGAACGCATGATTTCATTGTCTTGCATGGGGTGAAGTGATAAAAATGGATTTGACGAAGAATTACTAAAATTGATTGATTTGATTTTTACCGCTTAGTAACTTTTTGAAGGTTGCTTAAAGCCAGAAAATATATTTAGATTTACAAATTTTTGGAGATAATAATGATTTACTAATACAAGTCCTACTAATTAACCCATAGCTGGATGGACGTAGAGTTGTTATCATAACTTTCCGAAGGGTATTTGCGCCTAAATGGATATAACGGATCCAAATGGGATCTATTACACCACCCACACGTCCAAGCTTGCACTACCTGGTATTCCCAAGCGGTCATCCATCTAAGCACTGATCATGCTCGACGTTGTGCGGTGATCGTACCAGGACCTGTTTTTCAACGTAATACTATAGTGGGCTCTAGGAGTAAAAAAAAAAATCAACACTGAAAATGAAATCAACAAATAAGGATCGAATATAGACTGAGGTTGATTATATTAACTTAGTTTCTGTGTAAGGCATGACAACTCTTCATTCCACGGTATTTGACGAAGTAGACAATAGGACGAATGACCATTTTAACAAATTATTGACTAATAAATGATGTCCACCAGGCAGAAAATGCACAAAATTTTAATACCGATCCGATTTTCATGCTTGTGGGAGGGTGCATAGATACTGAGGGGACATTCTAACAGTAAACTTCTTTTTTTTTTTAGTATTTGTCTATATTTCTGAAATGAAATAGTATTTACAGTATTTATATTATTCGGACTATTGTCCTGATCTTTGTTGCTATTTGTATGACGTTTCAGCCGTTGTACGCTCCAGCCTTTTTCAAGTGCTAGGAATTTCACACCGAACCCTTTATTACGATCACTGGGGTATATCATTCTCATTCATTGCGTAGTATTAATGCCACGATTGGAATCACGAATTTTCTCTCTTTAACCCTGCAAGTTACTTTTTCACCACTGCTGTAGCCTGGTATTGAATTCACAACTCATTGGGTCAAGTCACAGGAACTAACCAACGTCTATATCTCCTGGGCCATGTATTCTTTTTTTTTTTTAGATAAAAAGCACGGTAAAATATTTTTCTTTCTATCTATCAAACATACACATACACATATGGTAAATATATAAGTCAATTTTTAGGACTTCCATTTTTACATGTTTCGTCGATGAATCGGCGTTATTAGAAAAAAATTGGCAATCTTTAAACTTCGTCCCCCACGAAAAAAAAAGTGTTTCAAAAAGACGCTTTTTCCCTTGACGCCATTATAATTTTAACAACCTTCACCACTCGGCAATGTTCATTGTTTTACAAAGCAATTATTAGTTATTTTTGTAATAAAACCTAAACATATGAAGAAAAAGTGAATAGGCACATTTTTGTGTTCTTGAGAATTTACAAGAAAATTATTAAACACTAAGTATTTATTGAATTGTTTAGTTACAAAAATAATTTTATATTTACAACATCCTAAAACCTAATACAACTGTAATAAGACTAATGCAATGCAATATTTATAATTTAGCAATTTATAAATAAATATGAAAACAATTTTTTATTCATGATTTTATAAATATTTACTCAATTATTAAAATATATGAACCAACTAAGGAGTTATTTACTATTTATCATCTTATAACGTTTGAATTAAATGGTTATTAGCCGATGTTTTGCCAATAATTCAATAAATAATCTGATAAATGAATAATGTAAATAAACACTCCAGTAAATAGTGTTTATCATTTTTGTTGCTAATTCTCAAGAACAAAGAAAATGTATAAATTCATTTGCATATGTTTAGCTTTTAATAGAATTCTAATCATCGCTTTTTAAAACAATAAAAATTGCTGAAGAGTGAAAGTAGTAAAAATAAGCGGTGTCAAGGGAAAACCGTTCTTTTGACACACCGTTTTTTGCGGGGTCACAAATGATAAGGATTGCCCATATTTCAACAAAACCTTCACTAGAAAAGCAAAACGTAATTTATGACTGCGTGGTTTTTATTATAACTGTATCGTTTTACAAATGAAATTGTTTTATAAAAACTGAGTTCATAATAGTTAATATATACTTAATAAAAGAATACATTTTCATGTGTGTAACGTCAAACACGTTTTATCTCACTAATGCACATAATGTTGGAATAAAATTCTGTTTCTGATTAAGGTTATTCATCAGCAAAACATAATCCATAAAGGGGTTGATAAGTCATAAAAAATCAGTTAATTAATGTGACTGATGATTAACAGTGTGTTAGTAATATTATTTTTATGAGAAATTGTTACAGTTATTTTATTTTTATCAAAAGGCATTACGAGTAAATATATTTGAAAAGGAATTGTTTAGAATTTTGCATTTTTAGACAGTAGTGTATATTTGCCCGGATTCTGATGAACAGAGCGCGCAGCAGAATCGGCCCAGAGATAAGACACGAACAATGTGGATTCGTTAAAGTTACCGGAACGCAAAATGCGATATTTATGCTCAAAATCTTATCTGAACGAGCAATACAAATGCAGAAGAATCTTTATCTGTGCTTTATAGACTACTCAAAGGCGTTCGACAAAGTACGACACAAGGACTTGATAGAGATGCTCGACAACCTAGACATTTTCGGAAAAGACGTTAGGATAATCAAGAATCTATATTGGCAGCAAAGCGCTTCTGTACAGATAGGAAAGAAATTCATCAGGTATGCAAAAATAGAAAGGAGCGTAAGACAAAGATGTGTTTTCTCACCGGATCTTTTCAACCGATACAGCAAAGCAGTTATGAAAGAAATAAAAGCCTTGCCCGGATTCGACATTGGCAGCCACAATCTCGACAATTTCAGATACGTGGATGATATGGTGCTGATAGCAGACACAGAAAGGAAAACGCAGGACCTTCTACAGAAATTAGCTAAATAGAGTGAAAAGAAAATAACTGAACATAAACCTCAAGAAAACTGAATATATGGTCATCAGCAAAAAGAGGAGACCAATATGCCAATTGCAAGTCGGAGAATCTAAAATAAAACAAATAAAAAAAATTCAAATACCTGGGAAGTATCTTCACAGAAGATGAAAGTGCGACATGGAGATCCAAAGACGCATTGGCATGGCCAAAGACGCATTTCAGAAGCTAACCAGAGTACTGAAAGACAGGAAAATCTCATTAGAAACAAAGAAAATAGTGCTAAATTGCTATGTGATATCTGTTCTTCTGTATGGAGTTGAATGCTGGAAGATCTCATCAAAGATGAAGAAGGAGCTTGAGGCAGCAGAAATGTGATTTTACAGAAGGATGCTGAGGAT
The DNA here is from genome assembly GCA_037127315.1 of Ascarosepion bandense. Classification (NCBI taxonomy): domain Eukaryota; kingdom Metazoa; phylum Mollusca; class Cephalopoda; order Sepiida; family Sepiidae; genus Ascarosepion; species Ascarosepion bandense. The sequence continues at coordinate 1,207,617 of JBBBDQ010000183.1, forward strand.
AGCGTGGACGGAGCACGTGTGCAATGATGAGGTGTTAAAAAGGATGTAAACGAGAAGAAGAGACAAATGAAGTTCCTGGGACACGTGATGAGGAAGGAGGGCCTGGAGAACCTGATACTCACAGGTCGGATAAAAGGAAGGAGAGACAAGAGAATGCAGCGCGAGACGTACTTGTTTAGTCTGAGCAAATTGTTGATGGGGCGGGGCTTAGAAGAGATACCAAGAGAAAAATTATTGAGAGCGACAAGAGACAGAGCCAGGTGGAAGTCTATGATCACCTACGTCCTGAAGGCACACGGCACATGAAGAAGAAGTGTATCTTTGTTGTGCCATTCCTAACACAAAATGATTAGCGTCAGTCACAGATCAAAGTCAAGTAGAAACGCATAACAATCAATTGTCACAAAAAAATGATTTCCTTTACAAATTTTTATTTCACCAGGCTGTGGCTTGTAGACATATTTCTTTATTTCCTGCATTGACATCGTTTTTCTCTTACGAACACAACACGCGCGCTTTTATTTCTTCCGTTTCTCTCTATGTATAATTTCACTGCAGACTGCATTATGGTTTGTTTGTTTTTTGTTTTGTTTTGTTTTGTTTTTTCTTTTTTTCGAAAAGACTTTTACAAAACATAATTGTCTGCCCTTGACTTTGCTATAAGTTAGACACATGTCAAAAGGTAAGAAATGGGCCTTGTGACATTCTGGCTAGAGGTGTAAAATGTAAGTTGCCACGCCATTTGTAGTCATTCCCCAAAACGACTCATATCAGTTCTAATTTCTCTCGTTGATAATTGACTTACTACATTACTGATGCAATTTACGAAAAAGTCAGCTGTCAAGTAACACCTTAATTTCCCTCTGTACTCTAATGTGTATGTACTGTAAACATGTAATTAAAATGCGTTATTGTCTGGTTTCATAAATAAAGTGTTAATTTTATATTAATATGTTAGGAAACACTTATTTCCCCTCGCCATTTCAATGAAACATTTTAATGGATGATTTTCGCGATTTAACATTCAAAGTACAAAAAAAAACAAAAAAGTAACTGGGGAAACTTCTTTCATATCTGCTGTCCACTTCCTGCATCTAGGTAATTATTCTACACATTCACTTGTAAATAGCCACTTGTTATTTCATTTAACTTTACTCTACTTTACTCTACGCAACGGACAATCTACCTAACACATTTCAGTTATTTTCAACAAATTATTAAATCTTTTTTGCTAATGTAACAAATTGTCAAACTAAAATTATTTTTTAAAGTTTCGTGCGTTTTTGTTTTGGTTTTTTGTTTTGTTTTGTTTTGTCTTTTTTTTTTTTTTTTTTTCGTTTGTCTCTTTTTTTTTTTCCATAAACACGTTTGGTGGGCGGGTGCTTTGACTGGGGCGCGGAATAGGAAATCGAATTTCTGTTGGGTTCGTTACATTCACTGACGCGCAAATATCTTTGGGAAAAGGTATTAATCTTTCTCTTTTCCCCTAGCTATGGGTTAAAGCGTGTGTCTTGTATACGGAAAAATAATTTTTATTCTCAAAACATTGTTCATGCAGGATTTACCTGTAAAATTAACAATCCAAAATAAGTTTCGGCTTTAAGACCTACACACAAAGCGTTGATAAGGCGTAAAAGTCAAATCAATCAATCAATTATGGAAACGTTGCTTTGTTTTCAGTAAGGCGCTGTTAAGGAAACAAACATATATTTAAAGGCCATAGAGAAGGATATAGCGTTAAATCTAACAGAAGAATCATTTAGGCAGAGGAATACTGCTGGCAATCTACAAATGATCAAACGAAGACATCTACTCATCTACTAGAAACTAAACTCAAAATGATTTGAAATCACATGTTATGGACAGATTGATTGCTTATGTGTAAGTGAATTAGAAGAAAAACTATGTTTTTAGCCATGTTTGTTGACGGCTATAGTAATTACGAACACGTTCTCTGTGGCTGGATCAAATGTCCATTAAACATCCATCAAATGTCAGTAAATATTTATAATTATTTAATTATAAATGTTTGCACATATTTGATGGATGTGAAATAGTGACTGCTATTAGTGAGTCAGCAAAGCTTCAAAGAAAAGGGATGACAATTTGGCCGAAGAAAATAGAAAATACTTAAAACAATTAGTGAATGTTTTTATTGTCTTTACAGACAAGACTAGTTATTTATATAGTGACACGATGAAGGGAAAAATAAACCTTAAGAAAAGTAATTTTCCCGAGTTATTGGATTACTTTGTTGAAATCACAATTTTTAACCAAAGAAAGATATAAGCATTTCTCAGAAGCTGTAAGCCCAATGCAAAATCACATTTTATCTTCAACTGATTGCGTAAAAGCTTTCAACTACGGCATTAATATCATATCAACTCTTTATCATTGTCATATATGTAAGTGGATGCAAACTAAGTGAAAGATTCTTATGATTTTATGACGTAATGAATTGAAGTTGCCTATCGTGATAGAAATTCCTTTACAAGCAAAATTGAAAGAAAGATCTAAGATCTTCATACATCATTACCTACAGAAAGTTTTAACTAGAATCGATGAGAAAATAAATAGAGTTCATTTTTTCGCATTTACACAGATTTAATAAATTTGAATTTTCGACAACAAAGCGTCGGAAAACGGTCATTAGAAATGTGAATATCAGTATCTCATCATCTTGCGATAAAAATCGGTTTTCTAGACCCTGGACTGTTTAGGATATAAAAGTATTGCTCCGAAACTTGATATCTATGAAGATAGATGCAGTGAAATTGATAAACTATTCCCCAAATTAAATGATGCACTGATATATGTTTTCATAAACAATTTTTATACCAGTTGAGATGGTATTTAACATTAAAAAGTATAAGTAACGAATTGAATACTCAAGAAAAAAATAAGTGAGTTGGAAATTGTTATACTGTTGAAGTTTATGGAAATATTGTCTAAGAAACAATGGCACAAACACACACACATATAAGTGTGTGTGTGTGTGTGTGTGTGTGTGTGTGTGTGTGTGTGTGTGTGTGTGTGTGTGTTGGCTTATTTTCTTTTTCGTCAAGAGGGCGACTGATATGAATATTTTTGTACCCTTTTCCCAATGATGCAATAAATTACGTCCTAGTACAGTAACTGATTATCATATCCTTCTATTATTTGCGTTCTGCTCGCCTCAAAATCGCTATGTGTGTGAAGCATAAGTAACAACTTGCTGTGTCTCCTTGACCGTTGAAGCAGTGAAGCGTTTCTTTGTTTTTGTTTTTTTTGTGTGTGTTTGTGTGTGTGTGTGTGTGAGAGAGAGAGAGAGAGAGAGAGAGAGAGAGAGAGTTAAGATTATTCTGTCCAAATAATTGTTCTTACCGAGATTTCTGCTCAGTGAATACCACGTCTTCTGACACCTGATCAAAACAAACCAGGCTGATCATATTACGGGAAAGTTCAGCATTGTTTGAAGCAGTTTCAGCTGGTTTACTTGAACGCTTCTTAACACAGGATGAGTGCTGAGTTCATCACTTTGAGCTAGAGACAAGAGATAACCTATACAAACACCTATTTCAAAGAAAGCCAAGGTAGTTTAATCTACACGCAGGGTGATGGCCTGGTTTTGGGATGCAAAATTTATTGTGTTTATTGATTATCTTCAAAAGAATAACATTGTCTGTGGGGAGTACTATGCCAACTTGCTAAGGCAGTTACGAAGGTCTATCAAGACAAAATGCTCAGAAAGTGATCTTGTTTTATCAAAACAATACTCCAGCACACAAATAGTTGGTTTCAACCGAAGGATAGATCCTTATCTTGGGAAAAACAGACAGGTGTCACACCCTGACTTGTGTAGTGTCTACGTGAGATTTTTGCCCTTGCTTAAGGGATCAGAGTTGCAATAATAAAATGGCCTTGTGTCACATTCCACATCAGGCAAATAAATAACCAGATTTCACCGCGAACTGGTCGGACTTCTGCCTCTGTAGAATTTGGAACCCAGATGAGACTATGGAGAGACCGGTAGCTATACAGACTTCCATCGCGAAAACTCCCTGGCGAAACTATCTGCCCCCGGGCGGAGAAAAACCCAAGCATAAAACTCAGCCAAAGTGCAGTTCTTCACCTGGGAAAAAATAGACAAGTGCCTGACCCTGCTTTATGCAGTGTCTACGGGAAATCTTTGCCCGGGCCTAAGGGATCGGAGATCCCATAATAAAGTGGTCTTGTGCCACATTCTACCTCAGTAGGGAGGCAGAAAAATGACGAGAGTTCGACCGTGAAGTCAACCTAGACAGACACTCTGCCTCTGCACGGGTAGGAACGCAGACAAGGCTCAGCCTAAGGGCAGAACCTCGTATAGGAAAAAATAGACAAATGCTTCACCCTGTTTTGTGCAGAGCCTACGGAAAACTTTGGCACTAGCTTAAGGGCTTGGAGTTCCCACAATAAAATTGCCTTGTTTCGCATCCATCCTCAATGGAAAGGCTGTAGATACCTGTGGAAATATTGGTATCTACAGCCTTTCCATTGAGGATGGATGCGAAACAAGGCAATTTTATGGTATATATCCAGATTTTTACTGTGATGACTAACGTGTCAGACATACTGCCTCCGTGCGGTAAGGAATCCAGTCAAGGCTCAGCTAAATAGCAGAGTCTCGTTTGAGGAAACGACAGGTACCAGACCCTGACTTGTGCAGTGTCTACGGAAAATATTTGCCCGGGTTAAAGGATTCGATGTACCCATGTAAAATTTGGCCCTGTGCCACATCCAGCCTCTTGGTACCCAGAGTTTTACCGCGAACTCTCACTTTGCTTCCGCGGAGAGTGCAGAGTCTCGTCTGGAGTAAAAAGACCAGAGCCTCGCCCGGCCTTATGCAGACTCTTCGATAAAATTTTGCCCGAGTTTACGGTCTCGGAGTTCCCACATTAAATAATCGACCTTGTGCCACATCTGGTAAATTCCTATAGTTTAGTCGCAAACTCTGGTAAAAAAAGGTACTCAGACCCTCCATTATGCAAGGTTTAAGGGAAGTTTTTGCCCGAGCTTGACTCAGTAGGTTCGATCTACGAACCGGGACTCGGTTGAAAAAGACAGACAGTCTCTCTTAGGAGACAAGACAGGCTTAATGCCTAATTCCTTGTTTGCGGGGATGGGTAAATTTTTATCCTTGACCCGAGTTTTCCAGCTCATCTTTCCAACGTTAAACCAGACTCAGTGTTTTGTTCTCCACTTCTGTAGCCAGATATTGAACTCACAACTCAAGACTCTGGATCCAATCACGTGGCTATGTGCCAAACTTAGAGAGTTAAGTTGAATGATGATAACTAAGACATCTGGAAGTAGCATGACTCATGAAACCAGAACAATCTACACCAGTGATCAAAATAAGGGGCCCCGTTCAAAATTCTAATCACTTGAAGTATAGTAGAACACACAAAGGCCGAATTGTCGTGAATGTGACAATAAAAATGAGGAAAACTGCCCGAACAATGTAAATAATTTAAAACACTTTGTAAAATAGATATTATACACTGTTGGATGTGTTGCTCCCATTATCAACAATGTAATGACCAAATCTTTAGAAGTAGAATTCTTTTAAAATTTTGTAACAGAATTTATACTGCACCAGATAGATAGATAGATAGATAGATAGATAGATAGATAGATAGATAGATTGTTGGAATCAGGCAATCTAAGATAAATCTTTTCATTCTTTGCAATTTTTTTGACAAATTCCTGTCGTGCTCTTTTACAAAATTTCTACAGAAGTTCCTTGTATTCTTTTCATTATTTTCTGTAGTTGTTCGTGCACCTGATTCTTCTTTTCACCCTGTGGGGACGCCTTTCTTTGTAATCATCCGTGCCACGTTTCTTCAACGATAACCTCGGAACTAAGTTAATTGGCCGCAAACACACAAAAGGAATTCCAACATCCATTCAACCAGCTCTTCAATCTATGTTTAACGCGTTCACAAATCTTTCATTCCTCTATTCACCCTTTTCTCCACAACAATTTTTGTGCCTGCGTTTCCTCTATCACGAAATTTTGTTGAACGGATTACATTTCCCCAGAGTCCATCTTCTCTCTTCCTGCCTGCGGGCATTCATTTCGGGGAAATCTCAGGGCTAGCCGAGCCAGGAATGATAATGTAGCCTGGTGAAAATAGTGGTTGGTTTTTCCAAAGGGAATTTTTGGGGTCGGAAAATCTAATATGTTTTCGGGGTGGATGTGCGGTGGTTATTGAAAACAAGGTTGGTGTAGGTTAGGAAGAGACAAACATTTAATTGAGCAGACGACAATTGTGAAAAATCAATCTTAAGTTCTTCAAATTTGGGTCCTTCTTCTTTTTCTTTGCTTTCACTCGTTTTTCTTTGCTTTCATTCATTCATTTTCTTTTTCTATTTTCTTCCGTTCTTTCTTTCTCATTTCCCGTTTCCTTTGTTATTTTTCTTTCTTTTTTTTTACAGTTTAATTTTCTCTCCTTTCTATTTCCTTTTCTCTTTTTCTTCTTTTCTTCTCCTTCTTCCTTTCCTTTCTCTTTCAATTTTTTCCTTACCCTTTCTTTTCCTGTTTTTCTTTCACATTTATTTCTTCTTATGCTTCATGTTTTCTTTTTTCTTTCTTTTTTGTCGTTCATTTTTTTATTTATTTCATTTTTCTTTTTACTACTTTATCTTTTCTTTTTCTTTGCTTTTTTCTTTTTCTTTTCTCATTTCTTACTTTTTCTTACTTTTCTTTCATTTCCTTTTTCCATATTTCTTCTGTTACAAATGCTTGACTCTATTTATTCTTCTTCTTTTCTTTCATTTTTTACTCTTTTCGGTTTTTCTTTTTATTTATTTCGAATTCATTGCATTTGTTTTCTTTATTTTCCTTCGTTTTTTATTTATTTCACTCTCATATTCGTTCCTTATTTTCTCTTTCATTTTTCTTTTTCTTTCGTTTCTCTTTTGTATTCTTTTTTTTCTTTTCATTTACTATCTCTTTCTAACTTATCTTTTCTTTTTCAATTTTCTGTCATTTTTCTTTCGTTTCTCATTTCTTTGCTTTCTTTTTCTTTTCATCTTCTCATTCTTTTGTAATCATATTCATGTTTTCTTTATTCTTTTCATTTTTCTTTATCATTCCATTCTTCTTCTTTTTATCAATCCTTTTTCTTTTGTCTTTTTTATTAGTCTTCATATTTCATTTCGAGTTTTTTATTTTACCATTTTGCTTGTTTGATTTTTTCATTTTTATCATTCTTTCTTCTTCCTTAACTTCTTTTTTTTAATTTTTTCGTTTTTCTTCTTCTCTTACTTTGTCTGCTATTTTTCTTTTCTTCAAGTTTTTTGTTTCATCATCTCTTTTCTTCTTAATTTCTTCTTAGATTTTCTTTATTTATTTATTTTTTAGTTTTATTTTGATTGTCTTTTTGTTCATATTTTCTTTCCTTAAGTTTTATTCATTTACTTTGCCTTTGCATTTTTCTCTTTCTCGTTTCTTTTTCCTTTTTATTTCACTTCTCGTTTTATTTAGTTCTTCATTAGTTATTTCTTCTGCCGTGAGTTATTCTTTTACTTTTTTCTTCTTTTTCGTTTGATTAATTTTGTTCTTTCTTTCTTTCTTTCTTTCTTTTTTGTTTTTTCTTCGCCCGTTTTCCTTGTTTTTGTATTTCTCTTTCCATTTTGTCTTGTTTTGTAATACTTCACAACTTTTCTAGCTTCTTTTTCGAGCTTTTAATTTCTTTAATTTTGTATTTTGAACCTAACTTATTTCATTCTTTTATCTTCCTGGTTGTTATTACATCTTTTTCGTTCATTCTTTCCATTTACCTTTCTTCCTGTGATACATTTTTTAATTTTAACATCTGTTTCTTTTCTTTTTTCTTTCTTTTTTAATTCCCATTGTTGTCTTTTATTTTCCTTTACTTTCTACTTCAATCAATATACCTATCATTTCTTTGTCCTCCATTTTCCTCTTTTCATTTGTTCATTCCTTTTTCCACAATATTTTCATCTCATTTTTATACAGTTTCGTGACATTTTGTACACTTAAGCCCCACTTTATCATAAATGGGCAAAATATCCTTTCTAAATTTCATGATAACATTTAATAATTCTTTTTTAAGTGTTTTATTACCTTCCGGGTACTAAGCTTTTCTTTAAAAAAAAGGAAAAATATTCAAAAAATTCTACAGACTTTTTTCAACAAAAACCATGTTAAGGTTAGTTATATCTACGTCAAAAACATCGTTATTACATATCACAATATAAAACTATAATATTAAATAAACACATATCTAAATTATAAAATAATAGTAACGCGACTATAAATAATAGTAACTCTACTAAGAATGATTGTAACTACCGAAAAAATAAAACCTGCCCACTAAATGACCAATGCATGACTGATGGTATAATTTACAGAGCTACCATCCAATATAGTGGCGATGTTAAATTTTATTTTGGCTCATATGAAAATCAATGGAAATATCGTTCCTACAATCATTAAGTGACTTTAAGCAATAGTAAATACAGTAAAATCACTGCCTTCTCAAGATATTGTTGAAAATATTTTTAGCGTAGGAGAATGTTTGAAATGCTTGTGAATTACATTTTGTTTGTTTAGACATTGCAACTAAAAAGTGGATTAATCTATAAACCTAGGTAATTTCTTTTAGTCTACAGAAAGCCATCAGGAAGTAATATAGATTTTTGTGCTTGTTTGATTATATTTATATCTCAGTAAAAAAAAATTACTTCTCAGTTAGCGACCGAGACATAAATATAATTAAAAAAGTCGAAACAACGTAAACGTAACATCATTTGGTTTAACCCACTTTTTAATCGTATACATTTTCTGTATGTAATATTATTAAAATGCTGAAAATATCAAATTATATACTACAATAAATCAGAAGATCAGCAACAACTTTCCAGCGAAATCCAAACAACACAAGACCAATATTATTTTTTTATTCAAATACCTTACACAGAACTGTGTTACGGACAAATACAAATTCATCAATAATTATATCAGACAAGTCATTAATTGCTTATCAATTTTTCGAATGATAGCGCCATAAACAACCATTTATACCAACATCAACATCAAAAGTTATTAATATTGATACGAAACATACTTATCAAATTCATAAATTTGTTAGAGGTCCTCAACTGTAAAAAAAAACTGTCTAAATATAATAGAAACCATCGTCATAAAGAACAAAAAATCAACCTTAAAAATCATCTACGAACACGGCCGTATTCAGAAGTTAAAAATATGTTTACTCTTAACACATTCTAAATCCTTGAAAAACACACAAAAATCTTACCAACTGTACCTTGTCAGTTACTTTTAATGCAATTTTTATTAAAGATGGATTATAGCCAAATTCACAACTATATATATGTATATTTATATATATAGGTATAGATGTCCAGTTCGTAAACGGCGAGGAAAATCCGACAAGATCAACTTAATATAAAATATTAAGTGCTATATCTATATAGAGAGCTCAATTGGTGTTATCCAAAGCAATATGATATTTATAAAGGAAAAATCAACATGTCATTTAAATTGTTTTTTTTTTTAATCATATCACCCCGAGCCAGGCGGTAACGCCACTGATGTGCTGAGGACTAGGTAAGAGTGAAAAGGATGGAAGAGAGAAAGCCGAAAACCACATCCTAAACAGGGAACAAGGGATGAGCCTCTTCACCTGTTCAATAGACGAGGATGGAGTGTGAACCGGGCGATAGTTTAGTCTATCTACTCCAATTGAAAAAAAGAAAGGAAAGAGTGAAAAGGTTGGAAGAGAGAAAGCCGGAAACCACATCCTAAACAGGGAACAGGGGATGAGCCTCCTCACCTGTTCAATAGACGAGGGTGGAGTGTGAACCGGGCGATAGTTTAGTCTATCTACTCCAATTGACAAAGAAAAAAATTTTTAACTTAATTAAAGTCGAAATGAAATTTGAACGGCAAAATCATTTACAATCGCAAAATAGTACCTATGTCAATAATTAAAAAATTCAAGCAAATTCAAACGAAAATTAAGGCTAAAAATTACAAATTTAAACAAAAATTAAGGACAAGAATTAAAAAACAAAAAAGCATGCAGGATTCAACATACCAGAGAGTTAAGACATACTGAAAAAGTGAAACGGGCGTCCGCTTTGGTTGGATACCGTTTTTTAATTTTCCCCAGATATTACCGGCGTGTCTTCCTCCATCTTGGCTAGTTGAAATCATGAGAGAGAGACAGACAGACAGACAGACAGAGAGAGACAGACAGACAGACAGACAGAGACAGAGAATGGCCCACAGCGCATGCCTCAGCACCCAAGCTGAGAGTGAGGAGGGGGAGTTCAGAATGACCGGTGCTATACCCTTACAAATTCTTTCCAAAGTCGAAATTACTAAAAAAAAAATTTCACCATTTACATCGAAATGAAATTTGAACGGCAAAATCATTTACAATAGCAAAATAGTATCTATGTCAATAATTAAAAAAATCAAACAAATTCAAACGAAAATTAAGGCTAAAAATTATAAATTTAAACAAAAATTAAGGAATTAAAGAACAAAAAAGTTTATAAATTATAATTCATTTCACTGAGCTAAATAAGCTCATTTCATCAGACCACACAATATTCCTTCCATTTGGTACGAAAAATTTTACCGGAATAAGCCGAAAGATAAAAAAAAGAAAAAAAAGAACAAAAGGAAAAAAGAAAAAAGAAAGAAGAAAAAGAGAGTCAGGACAGAGGCATTGGCGTCATATCAGTTGGCGAAATGCTGACCACTAAATCATTAACTGCCTACTTCTAATTCCATGGATATGTATGTATGTGTAACTCCACAAATTAACCCACTCATGTACACTAACTTATATCCATATACACATGTGCGCACACATCCCCACATATACATACAAATGTGACAGTGTTTATGCTCATACATACTTACAGACATACACTTACTCATGTCTACATACCAATCTTGCGTTCGTATATTCACATATATATATTTTAAAAAGATGGGATTACCGAGCGTATAAATAGTGTTATATATATGTAACTATGCTAATTTGGGAATATGTGTGAAAATTATGTGTAATTTGGAAGTATGTGTGAGAATTATTAGCATACTTGAAAACGAGTTTAAAAATTAAGTTCAAATTTATAATACATCACTCAATAAGTCCCGAGCCTGATATAGTCACTAATATAAAATCCATGTGATTTTGATTAAATACTAACTTTCAAATGACACGTGACAAATTTTGAGCCCAATCGGATTATTAGTTTACAAATTACAGTTATTTAAGTGAAGCTACTGTTGCAAAATTTCAAATTAAAGGAAAGCTCTTAAACTCGTGTGATAGTGAAGTATTGCTTTCTGATGGAAAAAATACTGATCATGCAAAGCAATTGCTTCATAAGTGTTATTTGGACTCTGCTCCGTCGAAAACAACGGTTAAGAGGTACAGACAGAAATGATGCTGAACGCTCAGGTCGCCCAAAATCGGCAGTTGTCCCGGAAAACACCAAAAAAATCCACAAACTGCTTTTGACCAATCTTAAATTGAAGTTGTGCGAGATAGCAGAGGAGTTGAACATATAAGAAGGCAGTGTATTCAACAATTTTCATGAACATTTGTCAATGAGAAAGCTGTGATTCAAAGTGTTTAAAAACAACAACATATTGATGATTCAGAGCATTGTTTACAACTGTTTCAACGCAACAAAAAGGAGTTTTTGCGTAAATATGGATGAAACATGGATCCGCTACTTCTCTTCGGAGTCAAATCGGCAGTCAGCTGAGGAGAGTCAAATCGGCAGTCAGCTGAGTCAGGCAAAATCTGTCCAAAGCGACCAAAGACGCAAACACCAGCAGGCAAGGTTTTGGTCTCCGTATTTTGAGATGAGCAAGGTATTTTGTTTATAGATTACCTTGAGAAAGTAAGAGCTATCAATATTACATATCATTTCTGGTGCGTTTGAAAAAAAAATCACCAAAAAATGGTCACAAATGAAAAAGAAAAAAGTGATATTTTACTAAAACAACGCACCGTGCCACAAGAATACTCCAGGGAAAGAGATTTGGCTCCAATGAAGAAGAAATATCGGAAACGGAGGCGTATTTTGAGGCCAAAGACGAATCGTTCTACAAAAAAGGCATCGAATTGTTAGAGAAGCGTTGATGAATGAAGTCGAATTTTTCCTAAAATTTGTTGTTTTATTAAGCCCGGGATTTATTGAGTGATGTGTTAGCATTGGAATTCTGTTCCAAGGATCAATAAAATTCTTATAAAATGTATAACATAGTGAAGCTTTACAAATTGTATATGGACAAGATGCATGATTCAAGTACATTATTATTAAATCATTGTGCCATCAAATAAGACCTTCATTTACTTCAACGGGAAATTATACTGAACAATTTAACTATATAATGATGGATTATGTTATAAAGTGCGATAGCTTTAGTGTGATTTTCAATAAAACACGTAAATTTAAAATATTTGTCTAATAATTTGTGCCCAGCAGTATTATGGTGTTTTCTACACATTTATCTATTTTTTGATTTTATTGATTATGATCAATTAGGAGTAGAGTGCTGGATTGTTGTGTGAAATCTTTCCTCTTGTATGGCGGTGAATGCAAAACAATCTCCCCACAGACAAAGAGAAAATACGGAAGCAACGGAAATCTGTTTTTACAGATGGATACTGAGAATTCCATGGACAAAACAAAGAATTATGAAGTCCTTAAAAAATGGCAACAAAAACATTGATAATAAATATCAAGTAAAGAAAGCTAAAATTCCATGGACACATAATGAGGAAAGAACGCTTGGAAAACTTAACCCTCACAGGTTAAGATTTAGTTGATTGGCTGATTTTGTTTAGCAACGCATCCATTACCATGGGTCATTTAATGCCGAAATCTAAATATTTATTGTAGTTATGAGGCGCCAGTGGTTCGTGTTCACTTGGAGCTAGACTTAATTATCAGAGGCTATTTGAGTTGCATGCCATTGAATATTTTATAGACACTAAGAGTTTTCACCCACTACCTATCAAGGCTATGACAACCATCGGAACACATATAGTTTACGTATATAAACTTTACATACGTTCCGTGTTTTAGAAGCTTCCCAAAATTATGATTATATATAAAAAGCTTTCGGTGAATGCAAGCATTATAAAGCGAAACAAATTATCAAAAATTGTACATAAATACATAAACACAAAAATTGAGACGTTTAATAATTGTTGTAAAAGATAGCATTAAGAAAAAGAAAAATATAAATCAGGACTTAAACCAAAAAATATTCGATTATGCGGTCATTAATGTATAACACTTCTGGTAATTGTTAGAAAGTTTTAATTCAATGAAACAAAATTCTTGAAACAATGTTTTTAGGTTCAATAATGCGGAGATAAATAATTCACAACTAAAGTAGAGGCCAATAATTCGGTCCCCTTATATTTTTAGCACGTTCAATGGTATTTGTGATTCAATGATTATATCAGGGCTATAAACCAGTTTTTACTCAATATCTTTTCATGTTAAAGATGCTGTGTGTATAATATAACCGTGAAATAAAAAATATCTCACGGCGAAGAAGAGTAGCAATAGAATAACAAAGGCGGCGACGGAAAAACCTTTCAAGAAAAGGTTTACGCAAGACGATTACTTAACAGACAAAAGTATCTGAGTGCCTCACAAATAAGACTTCAATCTAAGAAACGTAGAAATAAAGAAACTGATTAATGAAAAGATTCATTTTGCTCTAAAACTAAGTTGCATATAAATATTCTATTTGTATAGATTGTTAAAACGACTAAGGGAAGTAATCAACCATAAATTTCTTAAACTGTGTTGATTTGCAGCCTTCCTACTACAGATGAAACAGGAAATATAAAAATAAATACACATTGATAATTGTCATATGGTTTGATCATTTATAACATAGAATGAAAATAATTTATACTACTTTTTTGACAGTAGTAACATCTAAATTAAAATTAAATAATATACAGTATATCGTTTGAAGCAATAAATATATTTCAAATTTAAAAATAAAATCTATTAGTTATTAAGAAATTGCTTATTTTAAATTTCAGATATGAAACTGATTACAAACACTAATTACAGGCAGGACGAATTTGCGATATGATGAATCATTAAACATAATATTTCCGTCGTAAATCCCGAATTAGAAGTAAAACTTAAAATATATTACAGAAAAATGAAAAATTTACAGTCAAATAGTTATGGCGTTCTGATTTCATGTCAAGAAAAAAGAAAAATGTCAGAATTCTCCATTTTTTATCTGTTCCGAAGAAATACAAATCCATCTGCAAAATTTTTCTATGAATTTTCAGCAGAATTTTCTTTTCAACATTCTTCAAGTGAATATTAACCAAATGCGTTGTAGGTTGGAATTTTCAAATCAGATTTGTGTCTGGATTTCTGGGACGTGGAAATAGCGTTATGTACATTGGAACTGTTGTCCTCATCTTAATTGTTGTTATCACAATCTTTCGATTGTTGTACGCTCCGGTTTTCATCATGTGTATGTAGATCCGAGTAATCTACAAAAAATTCTGAACAGATTTTTTTTTTTTAAAAGCTACGTGGTTAGATTGTTCTCGTTCCACTGTCTATTTTCCTGGATATCTTGTCAAGTTTTTAACTTTAGTAACTATTATATATATATATATATATATATATATATATATATTGATCACTATGTTTTGATTGAGTTCAAGGACATACTGCCTGGTCAAGGGATTGAACTGACAATTACTATGAAGGGAAACGTGGTAGCAACAACAGCAACAACAAGGACAACAGTTCGAATGTGAATAATTTCAGATCAAACTTAAGCTATTTATTACGTATTAAGTTACAGTCCTCTTGATTCACGCTTTTATACATCTTACAAACCTGTATAAATAAATAAATAAAGAGTATTAATTTATATATACGTATATGTGTGTGAAAATATTTTTCATCTTTCTAATTTTTTTGTCAATTTCAAATTTCCAGAATTTTTTTAACACCTTTTGACAAAATTTTCTCTCGATTCTAAAAAGTCTCGTCTCTTCTGAATTTCAGAAACATTACGAATTCCATCCGTCCATTTCCTTCCTTCCTTCCTTCCTTTTCACCAACGTTTTGAAACGGATCTTTTCTATTCGTTATTTTCTGTTTTTATTTTTTAAAGAAATTTGAAATGTAGCAGATAAAATCCCGACGGAGCAGATGGCCGTTCCTCCTGCAAAGCGGAACGCTGTTTCGAATCCTGTTTCGAATATTTCTCGAGTACACAGGCTGGTAGGTGAAAGATATATCGTTCATAATAAACGGAACGCTTACTTAAATGCGAGTATTCACCAAAAATAACGTTTGAAGTAATAAAATATTAGAACATAAAATCCATTAATGTTTTACAAATTACTGTCGATAAACGTTTATATGCAAGAGAGATAGAAAGATCGAGAAAAAAGAGAAAAAATACTAAAAGGAAGAGTGTTAAAGAAATAAAAGGAAGTGACAGAGAGAAAGTGACAGAAAATCTGAGGGCGTAAAAGAGAAAACAGAAAGAAAAAAGTAAAAGAAAGAAAAAGAGAGATAAGACGAAAGAGATGAGACTGAAAAAAGAGCACTATTTACATTATTCGGACTATTGTCCTTATCTTTGTTGCCATTTGTACGACGTTTTGGCCGTTGTGCGCGCCGACCTTCTTCGGGTGCTAGGAATTTAGAACCGAACCCTTTATTACAATCACTAGGGCAAAAAATATTGCCTGGCGTTCTATCTCCGCCCCCATGTTTCTCTGCGCCTTAACTAAAAGTTGTGGAAGTTCTCCAACAAAAACTGAAAAAGGTTTGTCTTTGAGAAATTACGGAAAGTCAAAGAAATTTTTTAACTTTTTCTGTCTACTGGAAACGAAATGCTAACCTGGGGAATTGACATACTTTCCTTTACATGACTAGTTATTTGAACTTATACTAAGTATATACTTAATATTTATATTCTTCTTTCTCCTACACAACATTTTTTACGGGATGTTAGCAACCCGTAGGATAAAAAAATTAAACCTACAAAGGGCGGAGGAATTCTAAAGGAGTCAACGGCCAGCTAACTAGCGTGGTGTCTCAATAAATCACTGTGGAGAAGGCAACAGGATACCACTCCACTATCTATCTATTCTGCGCATAATGACTGTACAACATAATATATGAAACCTAACCGTGTGAATGAGGTTGCTTCCAAAAGAAAGCAACTCCTCGACCGGTGACCGACATGGGCAACAAGTGTCACCTGACCGTCATTCGGCAACTATTAGCACCAACGGCGTAAAGGGGACAGTTTTATCCAAAATGTGTCTCTTGCCCAGAAGGGAAGGACATGAGCAACAGGTGTCTATGGACCGTTACCCTGCGACTGTGCACAACAAAGAAAGTATTACCTTGGGGACATGGAACGTCATGACGCTCAACAACTTTGGAGAACTAGAGAATGTCAAGCAGGAGATGAACAGACTGAACATCAATATTCTGGGAATATGCAAAACCAGATGGCCAAACAATGGAGACTTCAGCAGCGACAACCACAGGATAATATACGCAAGAGGTAAAAATAACGAAAAAAAGACGGCTTAATACTGGACTAAGACATAAAGAAATGCGTTCTGGGATACTGCCAGTTCTCTGAAAGAGTTCTCCAGGTAAAACTGAAAGGGAGACTGTTCAACATAGCAACTGTAGTTGTCTATGCACCAACAACGCAATGCACTGAGGAAGAAATAGAATCTTTTTTTTACACCACTCTAGACAATGCCAAGGTTCAATGTAAAAGCCAAGAAAATAGAAACATCATGGAAGATTTGAATGCCAAAGTAGGCAAGGAAAGGGAAGGTATGACAACTGGTAACTTTGGATAAGGAATTCGCAACGAACGAGAAGAAAAATGAGTCCAATGGTGCACAGAATATTGCAAGGTAATAACTAACACCTGGTTTCAAGAACACCCACGATGTCTATGGACATGGAGAAGCCCAGGAAGCGACACGAAAAACTAGATAGACTACATAACCATAAACAGAAGATTCAGAAATGCAGTGGTTCAAAGCAAAGCCTATCCAGGCGCCGACTGTGGAAGCGACTACGTACCAGTACTACAAACTAAAGGTGAAACTCCAGAGATTGAAGAAGCCTAGTTCAGCACCGAAACAAAAAGAGCACGCTCGTGAATGACCTCAACCTACAGAAAGATTACACTAACATCGTGAAAATGAAATACGAAGAACATATTGGAAAAGGACACTCGAAATGGGACTCACTTAAGGAAGCGATAGTGACATCAACAAACAACATCGCCCCAAAGAAAAACAGGCGCAGAAGAAAAAACGAGTGGATGACTGAAACGATTCTCGACATGATGAAAAAGAGGCAGAAAATAATATCAAGACATGGAATGGAGTACAGGGAACTAAACAAGGAAATA
This sequence comes from Ascarosepion bandense, assembly GCA_037127315.1. Lineage (NCBI taxonomy): Eukaryota > Metazoa > Mollusca > Cephalopoda > Sepiida > Sepiidae > Ascarosepion > Ascarosepion bandense. Next base: position 1,225,120 of record JBBBDQ010000183.1, read on the forward strand.
AGGAGAAAATGTAAACAGGCTAAAGAGGAATGGCTCAATGACAAATGTGCAGAAGAGAAAGACTGAGCAGGCATAATAAAGCAGATATACATAAAGAAATAAAAGAACTAACAGGAAAATAAAAACTGTTCTTCAACAGGATGTATAACATCCAAGGATGGAACAATCATATTGGAGAAAGAGGAAATACTCCAACGATGGGAAGAATATGAGCAACCGATAATACACAAAGATGAGGACGGACCGGAAATATTAAAGTCTGAAGTGGAATCTGCAATAGCCAAACTGAATAGAAACAAAGCAGTTGGACCAGACTGCATAGTCATAGAGCTGCTGATAGCCCTGGAAGATTTTGGCATAGAGGAAATTACAGAAATAATAAATGAAATTTCTAATAGTGGTGTAATACCATATGACCTCAGCAAGTCTATCTTCATAACACTGCCTAAGAAGCCAAGTACATACGAGTGCGAACTCCACTGAACCATCAGTTTAATCAGCCATGTAACAAAACTGATCGTCTGAATCCTGATGAATAGAGCGAGAAGCAGAATCAAGTACAGTGCTGTTTTGTCAAAGACACTGGAACAAGAAATGCCATATTTATGATTAGGATGCTCTCTGAAAGTGCAATGCAAATGAAGAAGGACGTGTACCTATGTTTTATTGATTATGCAAAGGCGTTTGACAAAATACGCTACAAAGAATTGATGGAGATGCTTGGCAGCCTCGACATATTTGGGGAAAATCTAAGAGTAATCCAGAATTTCTACTGGCAGCAAACCGCTTACATACAGACAGGTAACAAATTCAGCAGATACACAAAGATTGAAAGGGGCGTAAGACAAGGATATGTCTTTTCATCGGATTTATTCAACTTGTACAGCGAGACTACTCTGAGAACCCTGAAAGTTATGCCAGGATTCGTCATCGGGAGCCACATTTTAAACAACCTAAGGTACGTAGATGATACAGTGCTGATAGCAGACACAGAAAGAGAACTACAAGACCTCCTACAGAAGGTAGCTGAAGAGAGTGACAAGAAAGAGCTGCAAATAAACTGCAAGAAAACCGAATGCATGGTCATCAGCAAAAAGAGCAGCCCAAAATGCCAAATACAAATAAGATCAAGCAGGTACAGAAATTTAAATACCTGGGAATTGTTCTAACAGAAGACGGAAAGTGCGACACAGAGATCCGAAGGGGAATTGGCATGGCGAAGAAAGCATTCCAGAGGTTGAGTAGAGTATTAAGAAACAGGACAATTTCACGAGCAACAAAGAATAAAGTACTAGATTGCTATGTGATGTCGGTTCTTTAATATGACTGTGAATGTTGGACAATATCTTCGAAGATGAAGGAAAAACTTGAAGCATCTGAAATGTGGTTCTACAGAAGGATGCTGTGGATATCATGGATCGGGCATGTAAGCAATGATGAGGTTTTGGAAAGGATGGAAGCGAAAAGAAAATTAATATTGAGCATCAGGAAAACACAGTTAAAGTTCCTGGGACATGCAATGAGGAAGGAGGGCTTGGAGAATCTGATACTAACAGGTCAGATAGAGGAGGAAAAAGAGACAGGGGAAAGCAGCGGATAACATATTTAAAGGACCTGATCAGGTAGATGACGGAACTAGGGATAGAGAGATGTGGAAAGCCATGATCGCCAACGTCCTGAATGGACAGGGCACATAAAAGAAGAAGAGTATATGGACTCCATTCCTTGCGTATTAGTGCCTCTTCTGGTAGTCATGAGTTATCTCTGAAGTTACTTGTTCTCCACTGCTGTAGCCTGGTATTGAACTCACAGGAACTAACCAACGTCTATATCAACTGGGCCATGTGTCCTTATGGACAAGAACAACTGAATTTTTGGGACTTATAAACCTAATGTTCAGTAAACATTTTTTTACCAGAGTTCATATTGCAATTTTTGATGTTAATGGTTTTCTCTTGTATTTTTTACTAGAACTCATATTGCAATTTTGACACTGGCACTCCGTATTATTGGTTCCCATATAGTGTTCATCTCTATGCTTGGTCGGCTTAGGAGATTTTTGTAGCCCAGCTTATGTGCTGATTCCTTAAGTTTACGTAAATTCCATTGGCGTTCTCTATGTATTTTAATTTCATCCCATAGGCGGTGGTGATCCCCTTTCTCCCTCCATATGTGGTCAGCTACACTTGATGCTTGATTTGTCTATTTCTCTCGAGTTACGGTTTTGTGATGTTCCTGTAGCCTTACCTTAAAGGGGCGGCCTGTTTCTCCTTTATATTTATTTTCACAGCTACATGTTATACACACAGTTCTTAGTCATGTCCTCCTTTGTTGGGGGTCTTACTCGGGAGGGTAGAACCAGTTCTGAAGATCGTTCTGATCTTCAGGGAGCAAAGATCCTTTGTATTTTTTCCGATAACCTCTTCACATAGGGTAGACAGACCGAGGCTGTTTTTTGAGAGTTGTTATCCTCATGCACCTTCTATTCCATGTACGTTTTGATTTGTTGTCATGTACCCTGGATTCGTTGTAGGGTACTGCTTATACTGACCATTACCTGCTCGTATGACTCTGGGTCGCCGCTTACGACTTTTGCTCGATGTTGAAAGCAGCGGACGATCCCTTTCTTTACACTGTATGAGTGGTGGGAGTTGAAGTTGAGGTATTGTCCGGTGAATGTTGGTTTGCGGTATACGGATGTCTTCAACCCCATGGTCGGAAGAGAAAACATCGCCAAGAGACGACGTGTATGTGATCAAGGAAAATGTAAAAGATACTATGAAGTTTTGTTTCTATTAATTTGCACAAAAGTGTATTTAGTAATAGAAAACTCCGGTATAATGGGTTCGGAATGAGAAATAGTAGAGCCGAGTTCGAATCCCTGTAGGGTTACGTGTAAATAACTTTGGGAAAGTACTCTCTACTCCACTACACCCACCCACCCTAGATCTTGTTTGAATAGCAGGACAGACTTGGTCTTGTAGCCTTAGTTAACAATCGTCTATTACAGAAAGAAATGACAAACGACTGCAGGAAAATCTTCTGCCTAGTCAGTCCTGATCACCTCAACATGATCACCTAAGCATGTATCACGTACTTAAGGCACTTGACTCAGTTGACAATAAAATCATTTCAGTTTTCAAATATCTACTTCAGATAAATTATTAAATTTGTCTCACTTTTCTAAAATGTTCCAGCCGCTATCCATCAAATGTCTAACAATGCAAATAGTGTCGAATCCTATACATTTCTTTACTCATTATAAAACTTAATTCATAAACCAAGCATAATAAGTTATTTGAAACAAAAGTTAATAATAAAATATGATATTTCTGATAAAATACATAAATAGCTTCGAAACTCGTTCAGAAATATCTGAACTGTTAAATGTAATAACTGCTTCCTCTTTGTCATCTCTTATAGATCCAGTTACCTGATAATCACTGACGCTAGACGGGGTCAATCTTGAGAATGTGCAGTCTTTCGTACCTCTGCTCAACCATAGTATCATCCGGGAAAGCTGCTGCTGAAGTCGAACGCCACATAGGAACTGCAAGGTCTGCATTCGTGCGTCTCAAGCGGCCACTATGGGGACGACGACAGATCTCCACGACTATCAAACGGCGCATCTATCAGGCTATCGTTCGGACGATCCTTCTCTTTGGTTGCGAAACGTGACCACTGAGGGCGGTTGACCTGTGTAAGCTTGATGTCTTCGACAATGATTTCCTTCGCTGCATTATACGATGTCGCCGCGTCGATCGAGTGCAAACGGCAACTCTACGACAATGCCTAAGTCTCCGAACTCTGCCACGCATCCTTCAACGTCGCCTGCAATGGTTCGGGCACACAGCTAGACGTCCAGAGGGAGAGCTCATCCGCGATGTCCTTCTCCCCTCTTCTCTACCTCTCTGGCGCAAACGTGTTGGTGGGAAGCTAAAGACGTGGGCGACGACTATCAAGGATGACCTTGCAACACTATCAGGCCCACAAATAGTTGGTCTTCGACGATGGAATCGCGATTGGCTCGCCATTTCGTTTGACCTGGCTTTGTGCGAATGTGAGCTGCGATGACCCGAGATCTGATTCGCGCTCAGGAGGAAATCGGCTCAACTCGACCAGGGTGAATGCCGAAAAAAGTACAAATAGTAACTGCTTCCTCAGTTCATTAGCTAAAAACAGCTTCGAGCAAATGAAGCATGTCATACCAATAGAAATATTATGCCTTTCGCTATGAGGAGACATTAAGCATTTATTGACCGAGCAGCTAGTATTGCTGTAGGTTGAAATTTATATAATCTTTTTCCTGGGACAGTTTTTCAAGAAAATAGATTTCTCAAGTCCAGAAATCGGGGTATCTTTGCCTTTTATATTTTAACTTCTAAGTTAATCACAATTTCTATTGGGAAATAAAATGACAAAATAGACAAAAATATTATTTGATGCGTTTCACCCTGAAAAGAACTTCTTCAAATTAATTAAAAGAATTATTAGATATGTAGAGGGTGGGAACGAAATTATAAATAATATCATTAGATCTAAAGTTTTCTTTAATAAAAGCAAAATAAATTTTAATTTTAAAATTTTGCCGTTAATTTAACTGAAATTGGGCACTTCGAAGTGGTGTAATGGCTAGCAAGCTTGTGTCACTAGCATTCATTGCAATTCAGTAGTGAGTTCGATCCTCACTGGGTGCCCCATACTTTTGGTATTGTGCCATATCTAAGCTGGGCTTAGAAAATCACCATTTCAACGAAATTAAAAACTGTAAGAAGTTGAAAACACCTGGCGCACCAGAAATTAAAAGGTTATATGCTTATGTATCTTCCGTACTTTTAGTCTGAAGAAGTGATTTTGAAGGATGAAACGTGTTATATACGATTTCGTCATTCTAATCGATGAGTTCAAATCCTTTTTTAAAACATATTTTTCGACCAAAACAATAACTTGAAAAATTAGTCATCTTCTTAAATATTCCCAACAAGTCTAGATTTTCATATTAATGTCACGCACAGCGTCGAAATCTTTCAGAAATATCTAAACTGTCAGCTGCACACAACGGCTTTCTCAGGCTGATAGTTTAAAATAACCAAGCTAGTGAATCTTATAGGTCTAGACCATACTTCCTCAAGAGAATTGGCACTACAGAGTCAAAAACCAAAAAACAAAAAATACAGCAAATAACACAAAGCATATTTCGAAGACTTTCAACAGTAGCAACAACTAAAATGGATAGTATATGTAACACGGAAATAAAATAAAAACAAAACCATAATGCTGATGTTGCAAACTACCACAAAAAAAAATAAGGAATGCCTCCATCACTACTGGAAAGCGTGAGAAACCTATTCTCTTAAAAACCTGTTTTAATATGTTATATAAACCTGTTTTTATATTATTATAAAGTTCAGCTGAATGTAACACTGAACACCTGTTCAATGAACGCTGAATGTTTCCTTATAAGAAAACGTATAATATTACTATTACCATTATTAGTTGATGGTTGGTCGTCTGATTAAAGAAAAAATACGAGGACGTCAAGTAGAATTATTCTTCTACAAAACGAGAGAAACAGTTGAAACTCGAACTTGGTCTACCGACTCTCAATCAAGGCGCTATAAGCATTATGCAAGTTCCGCACCTTCAAGATAGCGAAACAAGAGTTGTTTGCTGTTCGAATTTTGCGATGATTAAAAGTAAATATTTAATGCTTATTATTTTCTACTTTTATTCCTTGTCGACCAAATATTAATAGTAAAAGAGGAAAACAAAAATAAAGCAGGCCAAAACAAAAGAAAGTTTGAACTGGATGCTTCCATTCTAATCGGAAATAAAGAAACTGACAAAAGGGTTAAAAAGAATGCAAAACGCTAAATAATCAGTCCTGCTGAATAATTTATTCCGTTGTTTTCTTCTTAAGCAAACACAAAGGCGTCGAGTTTTATGTTTGTTTAGCACCAACATAAGATATCGTGTGGGTAAAAAGAAAAGACCCGCTAAGACCAAACTTAAGATAATTCAAGGAATAAGCGGGAGAAAATGGAAATAAAAAAGATGTTGAAACGAAATCACCGGGCCACTCTATTATGATGTAGTAATTAACAAGTTGGTCTTTCAGCTCTTAATGACAAAATAATGGATTCGAACATCACTGAGTAACACACGCTATTGTTCCAAAACTAAAATTAAAATTAATACCTGATGTACACGTCTTATAATTATTCAATCAGTTAAGTATCATACGTGATATACAATTCGGCGATCATGTCTCGAAAGAGACATGATTGACTGGGTAGATTTTCCCGCAGTTGGTAGCCATTACTTTCTGCGGTAGACGTTGACAATCGAGGCCAGAGAGACCAAGCTGTACTGCTATTTAACTCATAGCTGGAGGGAGATGCGACGGATTAATACATTTCCCAATGGTATTTGCGCGTAAGTGAATGCAACGAATTCAACTAGAAATCGAACTCGGCTCTCTAATTTCTCGTTCCGAGCAGATATCTACGATCATGATTATCTACTTGAAAAGAGAAATCTCCCAGTTGAGTTCGAATTTCGATCGAGTTCGTTACATTCACTTTCAGACAAATAACCCTGGGAAAAATATTAATTCATATCTTCTGCATCCTCCAGCTATGGGTTAAATGAAAGAGCATGCTTTTTTTCTCTAGAAACTAATCTGGAGAGAACTTTAACTCTGAATTCAAAACATACTATGCAACTATAGAAAGAATTATGGAGTTCACAATTAGGTAGGTAGATAATCAGAGAGATAGGCAGAACAATGAACTCACTAAGCAATGATTATGATTTAATTATTTTGCTTCACCAAATAATTTGGAAGACTCACTTTTGAGGTCTTGCCCCAAACTATGTTGAGATTATATCTGATAATACGCATATGCAAGTTATAATTACCCTGAAGTCTTTCAATTGCGATGGTTAATAAGCTTAGTATAACACTGAGAAAAAGTCGTACCATCTACTTCAGTTCATATTTAAACATCTCACTTCATATTTAAGCATGCTATATATAAATTTGTTTTTATTTAAGATTGATATAGTTTACATTGCTACACGGAAATTTCTATGTTTCGAGATTTTACCTCGTCATCAGGCAATGTTAGCTCATTGTTGTGAAAATTTTCACAACAATGATTTAACATTGCCTGATGACGAGGTAAAATCCCGAAACATAGAAATTTTTGTATAGCCGTGTGAACTATTTTAATCTTAAATAAAAACAAATTCAAATATATTATGCTCAACAATATTTAAAACAAAAGTAAATGCCGGAGAACTCAGAATTTTAAAACTGTTGGTTCTTTTCACCTAAATATATATATATATATATATATATATATATATATATATATATATCCCTCAAGCTATGAGTTAAATAGCAGGACAGATTGGGTTATATAACATTGGTTAGCTACCTCAGAAAAAAATGGCAACCTACAGCGGAAAATCTTCTTCCTAGTCAGTCATGAATTGAAAGAGACATGATCACCTAAGCACGTATCGCGCATTGCACTTGACTGATATATATATATATATTATGGCGTTAAAGACAAAAAAATTATTAAGATCGGCCTAGCCAAATATTAAAGTGTTTTTGTTTTAATATTTGACATGGTTGAGCTTAAACTTTTTGTCTTTAACGCCATAATAACATTTTGTACTACCAAATATTATATATATATATATGTGTGTGTGTGTGTGTGTGTGTGGTAATGAGTTTGATATAATGAATGTAGATTGCGCTATTCTAAGATTTATCGTAAAACAGTGAATACAATCAGAGTAAACCTATCTATCGAAACTTGACCTGTAAATGTTGCGAGATAAGGTCATATGATTAGAGGCTATAGTCGGAAAAAAGGTAAATGATCGGCTGTATCCAAATAATATTTCTCACAAAAAATAATTATATATTACTATAAGCGTTATTTTCAATGTTAAAACGTTTGATAAATATCTTTATTTTCTTTTAACAGTGACATTATCATCTACCAACCTATCTTCTTCTTCTATGTGCCTTGTCCTTTCAGGACGTAGGCGATCATGGCTTTCCACGTCTCCCTATCCCTGGTGGCTCTTAGAACGCTTTCTCCTGTAACGTCTCGCAGCTCCCGTTCTGTCATACACCTGCTCAGGCCCTTCAAATATGTTATCCGCTGTTTTCCTCTGTCTCTTTTTTTCTTCTATATGGCCTGTTAGTATCAGATTCTCCTAGCCCTCCTTCCTCATTGCATGTCCCAGGAACTTCAGTTGTCTCTTCCTGATGCTTAATATTAATTTCCTTTTCGTTTTCATTCTTTTCAACACCTCGTCATTACTCACATGCTCAGTCCACGATATCCGCAGCATCCTCCTGTAGAACCACATTTCAGCTGCTTCAAGTTTTCCCTTCATCTTTGTTGATATTGTTCAACATTCACTGCCATATTAAAGAACTGACATCACATAGTAATCCAGTTCTCTCTTTTTTGTTTTTAGTGAAAGTTTCCTGTGTCTTAATACTTTACTCAGCTTCTGGAACGCATCCTTTGCCATGCCAATTCGCCTTTGGATCTTTGGGTCGCACTTTCCGTCTTCACTTAGAACAATTCTTGATTTTAACATCCCCCCACCTGTATTTGGCACTTTGGGCTGCTCTTTTTGCTGATGACCATGCATTCGGTTTTCTTGCAGTTTATTTGTACTCCCTTCTTGTCACTCTCTTCAGCTATCTTCTGCAGTTTCCTTCCGTGTCGTCTGTGTATTTTATGTTGTTCAGATTGTGGCCTCCGATGACAAATCCTGGCATAACATCTAGGGTCCTCAAAATATTCTAACTGTACAAGTTAAATAGATCCGGTGAAAATACACATCCCTGTGTTACGTCCCTTTCTATCTTTGAAAATGCACATTTTCGACATGGATTGAACTTGTATTCACCAAATGAGGGAAACTCCATTTTAGTCAGGTGTACGTGGCACCTTCTCTTTTGTTGAAACTTCCGGCTCTCTCTCTATACTGACTAATATTTTCGTACAAAAGACGTAAAATTTAATTTAGCAATTAAACTGTTAAAAGACGTAATTTTTTGTTATCAGTTCGTTTTCTACAGCTTATCAACCTTTTGCAGGTTAAAAAAATATTTACAGATTGCAAGATTTTTTTCTTGAGATAATAACAGTTTTAGTTATACAAGTCTTGTCAGTCACCCTTAGCTGGAGGAGAAGTGGTTGATTCGTACGTTTCCTAAGTGTCTTTGAGTGTGAGTGAATATAACACACCCAACGGGAGTCGAAACTTGGCTCTCTGATTAATATTTCTGGGCCATTATCTATTATACGATGCGCATACCCAAACTTACAGCACCTTGTATTCGCAATCGGTCACCCATCTAGGTATTAATCGGGCTCGACATTGCTTAACTTCGGTGATAGTAAGGAAACCGGTGTTTCAACGTGGTGTATCCTTAAGCCATTCTCGAGTCGAGAACGACTGATGAGACTTTAGTAAATTCTAAGATTTTACTGAACTACTTATCGATGTGCATTGCTTAAAGCGGTCAAATGCCTGCGACCTGCAATTCACATCTTTTTCCCTGGGAACACTATGTTCTGTACTGGTGCAGAATGTACCTTGTGATACTCCAATGTCAGACTATTTTAATAAGAGTTTTCTATTTCCTAGATGCATGTTGGCAGTTGGTGCCTATAAGCTCATCTGCCCTTTGAAAACTCTCTTTGAACCGGTTTAAATTCCGAGTTTTCCTCCTCCTGTAAAAGTTTTCATACAAGATTATCTGCCCTTTTTACCAGTAGATGAGAAGAAAAGAGATGGATTTAGAGCTTTCTCAATGGCGTGTGCGCATATGTTGATGTAATAAACTCGATTGGAACTTGAACTCGGTTTTCTAATTTCTCGTTCCGAGTTGTTATTCATTACACCAACCGTATATCCAAGTTTAAAAACCTTGCTATTCCCAAGTGGTCATCTAAATATGTTGTGTTTGCCTTGATTTGTACCTACGGTAGCACCATATGCACTATCAATTCAGGGACAATTTTTTCCACTATGCCTATAAGTTCAGAAGTTGCCTTGAGAAGAGTCGACACTGTTACAGGCAGTTTATCTTTATTCTCACCCTGTAAAAAGTCCTTTGTTTGTCGTCGGTCTCCCCAAGATGCATGAGGAAGAATGAGCCATTATACTACTGCACCATCCAAATTCGTGTTGGTTGAGAAAGGAGACAATAACGCTCTTGGGTAATCATGCCCCCTTTTGATCCATTATTGAAAAAGGGTTTTCACACTTGTAATCTTACAGCACGTGGTACTTCCAAGTGGTTACTCAACTAGGTATTGGCCTGGTTTACCGTTGCTTAACCTCCGTAAGCGAACGAGAACCAGTGTTTAAACATGACATGGCTTTAAGTATCAGCTTATTCACGATGTCGTTATATAACAATCCTAATCTGTAAAAAGATTTACGTGCTTAACTTATATCAATTCTCCGTTCATAATTCCTGAGAGCTTTTCAAAAATACAGACAATTTGAAATCGTTTATTTATGCACGTGACCTGTATTTCATAATTATCATTTAGTGCGTGGAATGTTTGTATACATTTCATCTCGTAAAAAAAATGTCTTTCATGTATTTTTTTGTTTTGTTTTTTTTTTCTATTGTAATTCAAACTTATACGAAGGCAATTAATTACAGCAAAACGAAATTTGGATATTTTATGTCAAGTCCGTTTACATTTCCCACTACTAATGATATCTTCAGGAACCTCATCTGATATTTCTCTTTGCCCCACCTCCACCTCATAATAAAGCTTCCGATACAGAGAAAAATAAAGTGTTTAATAATCATGAAAGCAAACAAGAACTATTTTTAAAAATCCGCCTCGTTCCAAGTCGTCTGAATATGAATCCTATTATTTCTTCGTTATTCATTTTTAAATGTCTTCACGTGAAAATTATTTTGTACATACGCTTAAAATGTTTTGTTGTAATGTAACGTTTAGCAACCCTGACTCTCGAATGTTTACCTAGAAGTAGCGACTTTGATTTTTAATAAGGACTCCTGAAATTTAGCCTTTTGTAAATACTTACCTAAGCAATTATTAAATATGTATTATTATTTACTCATTATCCCTTCCACTAAGATATTGTTTTCGCTCGCGATTGTCTGTTTGTCTGCCCGTGGACAAGATATCTCAAGGTCCACTAGATGGATTCGAATGAAAATGTCCGGGCTAATTGGCCTCTTGATTGGCACAAAATGTTTGGGTTTGGGATTCGATTAGTTACGGGAGAAAGATTCTAATTTATTTTCCGTTTTTTTACTACTATTTTTAGTACCTTTCATGGTTCATTTTTTTTTTTTTAATCATATCACCCCAAGCAAGGCGGTGGCGCCACTGATGCGCATGGGGCTACTTAAGAGTTAAATGATTGGAAAAGAGAAAGCCGGGAACCACATCCTAAACAGGAAACAAGGGATGAGCCTCTTAACTTGTTCAAAAGACGTGGGTGGAGTGTGAACAGGGCGATAGTTAAGTCTCTCTACTCCAATTGAGAACAAAAAAGAGAAAAGAAAAAGTGAAAGAAGATTGGGAAAAAGAAAAGAAAAAAAGAAAGAAAAAGCCGGGAACCACATCCTAAACAGGAAACAAGGGATGAGCATTTTGAAGTGCTCACTTGTTTTCAAAGGAAGACGCATTCATTTTCAGTATTTTCCACTCTTGAGAGCGATCGAGTTCACTTTACATTTTCATTGCTTTCTAGAATGCTTAAATCAGCAGTATTTTGTATGTACAAATTACGTGATTTTGGCAGCCCCAAAATCTACGTCATTCTCCTTCCACTAGCTTTCCAATTTCTGACAGACCTTGACGTCCTGATAGAACGGATTGTTTTCCTGATGCTAGCAAAGTGGCTTCATTACCTTTTTCTGACGTACATATTCAGGTATATAATGTCCTTTATATACCAGTCTTCACTTTAGTTTTAGTGAGATGACCTCGAACGAGTCTAACAGTCTTGTTTGCTATGACACTACAGACTGCAGCTTCGAAGGTACGATTGACGGCGCTGTCATGAATGGGCTTTTGTCTACCTTTAAGCAGTTCTACAAGTTTGATGAAAGGTATTCGTTGACTGATCAAACGCAGTTCAGCGGCTTCAAATCATCCAGTTCTGGCGGAACTGTATCCAGCCCCACCCCGTTAAACCATGAGTATACAATTGATTATTTTATTTTCATCGTTAGATGGCAAATTCTGCACACCCATAACTTTTCGTGTGTATGGATGTCCTCGGCTGATTTTGATATGACTTGAACGACTTCTTGACATGAGTACTTTACCGGATGAACACTAACCACAGAACTGCTGTAATGAAGTCGGTAACAACAACAGCATATGTAAATTGGTCCTTCATAAACTTCATCCAAAAAATAGCAGCGAACTTTTCTGGGCTCATTTTTTTCTAGTCATTTTCAGCCGCTTTGCTTGCATTGACCTCTTAGACTCGACCAGCCGCTTTTCCTGCTCTATGTTTCTCTAAAAAAAGGAATGGCTTTGATAAAGATGATATTTTAAAATAAACAGTCTGTTAAATATTTTTCATCATTAAGCTATGGACACTTTTCTTCATTTCTTACGAAATTTTCCTGTTTCTTAATTTTTTAATGACATTTTACCCTATTTCCAATATTTTACCCTATTTCCAATATTTTACCCTATTTCCAATATTTTACCCTATTTCCAATACGTATTCGAATTTCTGTGTCGCGATTTCCGCTAGAACACTTCTCAGATATTGAAATTAATGTACTACCTGATTCTGATTTCTCCAATTTGTAATTTGCATTTTAGGTTGTTCCTATTACTGATAACCATACTTTCTTGCAATTGATCTTCTTAATATGCCATGTCTCTTTAGGACGTAGGAGATAATGGCTCTTTATAATTTCCTGTTCTTTGTAACTTTTAATGAGTTTTGTTTTTTTATTTCTTCTAAACCTAGTTCTACCATCCATTTACTCAAGCTCGCCAAGTAGGTTATGCGTTGTTTTCCTCTATTCCTCTTGCCTTTAATCAGTCCTGTGGGTATCAGATTTCCTAAGCGCTCTTTCCTTATTATGTGCTCTAGAAAATTTAACTATCTCTTACTGATGCTAATATAACTTTCCTTTTTGTTTCCATTTTCTTAAAAACTTCGTCGTTGTTCACAGATTTGATCCATAATATTCTGAGAATCGTTCTGTAGAACCACATTTCTGTTGATTCAAGTCTCTTCTTCATCTTTAAGGAGACTGTCAAGCATTCACTGCCATATGGGAGCACTCATGTAAGAGTTCAATAATCTTTGTTTCTAATGAAGCCTTTCTGTTTCTTGATAATCTGATTAGCTTTTGGAATGCAACTTTGGCTAATACACTTTCAGATGTCAGTGTCGCACTTACCATCCTCTGCTCGCACACTTCCCAGATATTTACATTTTTTTACTTGTTTGATTTTTTTTTCATTTTTAATCTGTAAATTGCATGGTTGGCTAATCCTCTTACTAACAACCATACATTCAGTAGTATTGCAGTTGATGGTTAGTCCTTTTTTTTCTTGCTTCCCTTTACTAACTTCTGTAGAAGTTCCTTTAGATTTCATTCCGTGTCTCTTCTGATATGAAACATAAAACCATTCGCTGATTGTTCACATGTAGACCTTTTATAACGCATGTATCTTCGGTGGTCATGGTTTTCCACAACTTTCCCTCTATTGTTGCTCTAAATAACATTTGACATTTTACTATCTTTCTCATTGTTGTACAATCCACTCAGCATTCACCCAGCTACATGTCCAGAAGGACCACACAGGGGAGTTTTCTTTTTATATAAATAGGAAGATTTTATTAATCGCCTACTTGCTAGGCCTGTCGTGTAGCTAACAGGACCGGCTATTCATTGAGTACAAAGTTTGACGTTGCTTAACAACTCTAGAGAAACTGATTTTTCAACGTGATATGTCAGTAACTACTGATGTACAGTCCATTCACATGAATTCGTTAATTAGGTTACTCGTTTCAACATATCTTTTGAGTGTTAAATTCTCTAAACCCTCTTTTTAAATCTTCCTGGAAATTTATTTAAGATAAAGACTTTATGAAGTTCAAGCGAAAGCAATACTGGCTGCTCGGTCAATGAACGCAGGAGTTTTTGCTTTTAAATTTCTAATATTATTATTAAAATTATAATGAACTGCCTTAACGTTTGGCCTTCAAAAGTCGCTACTATTTTAAACCTGTTATTTTCGAATTCTAATATATCGCCCCTGGATTGCGTACCATAATTCTGTTTTTCGATAACAGTGCAATCTGTTTCACTACAACATGATTCACAATGTCAGGTTTGATATTTGATATATTAAATCTTAAATTAATTGCCAGAGCAGATTGTCCCCCTCCCACACATGCACACACTTGATCGAATCATTGACCACGTGTCCGTGACCGAGCCTTCAAGTTGGAGGCAATCGGCTGTGGTTTCATCTGGAGAGAGATGGGTTCATCCAGGTATACTTGCCTATGATAAACGAATAAATACGCCTCCGGATTTACGTGGAGGGATTTAGTCAGGTGATCAACTGTGCAGCGAAACTACACCGACATTGGAATGATAATGATGTTTGGCTTTCAGTGGGAAGATCCGCTATGGAGTTTCAGCCGGAATCTTTTCCGATTTCAGATAATAGTTTTGTGGAAGACATTTAAACATCTTTTCTTATCCCAGATAAGAAAATAAAGATATTTTCATATTTGTAATTAATCTTTATATTAATAAAAAATATCTTTATTCCCTCCACTAATTCAGCCTGATTTTGTCAATAAGGAAGAAGATAGTCCCTGTTAGAATGGCAAACGCGGAAAAACTGGTATAGGAAAAGATGGTTAAATGCCGTCCGCAAGAGCATTAGTACAAAAGTGAGCATAAGTGACTCTATCAGAATTTGAACTCGAGTCACCCATTTTCTATTTCCTATTTTCTTTTCACTCCCCACACATCAACTTAAGTGGTTTACATTTATCAAAATCTTAATGTATGGTAAATGTATGTGTACAATAATTGTTTTTCTTTACTTGTGAGACGGATGGCGACTTTTTCTGCCACAAGATTTGAACTGTCAGTTTCAATGCTTGATATGTTAAATCTCAAGTCATGAGCAGCATTCCGTCTGTCGATTCGTCGATGACCTTCAGCCGTTGTGTTTTCAATTCGTGACGGTTATTCTGTTCAGTATGGCGTCGGTTTTATTGCTAAGTTCGATTATCCTAATTGTAAATTCTTGTTATTAATTTAAATTTTCAACTGTAGATTCTACTTCATTTTCTAACCGACGTCTACAGACTAGTTTTGAAAGCATTGATATCGATTCAATAATAAATATTTTACTATAAAGGTGGCACTTTAATCAGCAATATCAAAATGACGCCTATTTCTCTGATAAATAAAAGACTTTATGTTTATCTTGTATAATAATCGTAAATTTTATGCTGATTATATATTAACAAAAGCGTTTGCTTTTTATTAAACATTTATGCTGGTTTTCAGAAAAAATTCTAAAACTAACTATAAAAATATATCAATATTACTTATAATGTTTTTGAAGACATTTCATTATCTAGTCAAAGTAGTTATGAAGAAAACAACAACAGTTAATAATAATCAAAGGACGTATTTACTTCTGACCAACACTAGATAATCTTCACTGTCAATGCGAAATAAAAATAACAAAAATAAAAAGAAACGTGGAGAACTCATTTCAGGCTAGATCTCTGAAATTATTCTTGACGAACTCCCTGGAGACACAAAGCCCACAAAAGCGACAAAAGTAAAAAAAAATAAAGATAAAAATAAACGTTCCAAGTGTAAAATATTTTAAATAGACTAGATGTTATCACTTATTCGACGACTTTCAAACAATTTAGTCTAACCAGTTTTAATCACAAGGTTCGGTTCAATCTATGTTTTGATTTTCTGTGTGAGCAAAAGCATTGACTGTTCTATGAACAGTCTTGTATTACAAGTTTCATTCTCTAAGAGATATTTTCGATATATATATATATATATATAATTAAATTTGATTTTATTCAAAATTAATTTAATTTACACTGCGGCACAGAAATTTCTGTTTCGAGATTTTACCTCGAATGTAGTTTGCTCTACAATATATTTTGTATTGAGCACTTTAAAAAAAAAGTAAAAGCCAGAGAACTCAGAATATTAAAACTGTTGGATCCCTTTACATTATATATATATATATATATATATATATATATATATATATATATCTTTTCTAGTTTAAATCAACCCACTCCGTGTAGACCACTGCTTTTGTCTCTAGTGTGTTCAAGCATGAACAGATTGTCCCCACTCAGTGATGATATCAGGATCCATTTTTTATATTTACATACGCACTTTCCTGCATATTGAGCGTTTTTAGGCTATAAATATGACATACCTTAAAGCTTTATTTTATCATTCATATATATATGTGCGTTAGAGTGTCTCTCTCTCTCTCTCTCTCTCTCTCTATATATATATATATATATATATCTATATATATCTATATATATTCTCAAATTTGTTATCACCATTTCTTCTCATTCTAATCTCTATTTCTTTGGGCTATTTACTCTCTCTCTCTCTCTCTCTCTCTCTCTCTCTCTGAATCCAGGGCAACCATCTGCCCACCAATTTTTCCATCTGTTCCTTACCCTGCCACCTATATCTGACTTCTCTTCAGCGTCCATTCGTCCGTCACTCCATTCCCATCGACGACGTCTCGCTTACATTCTTTCTCCTAATACGTAATCTACATTCTGGAGAGGTTTCAATTATTACTACACTTTCCACTGGCCTTCTTTCGACTCCGTCCACCGTTCTCTTCTTTCAAATTGTTCTTGCATTAATTCAACCGCCGGACTTTTGTCAAAGGTGGGTGGCGTGAGGAATAGCAAGCTCTGAGCTGTCGATACGTCAGCAGAACAAATGTAGTGGCAACTGAAACTCAGTGTACCACTTTCGGATCTGGCTCCTGTCAGTTCCGATAAACAAATACTTGCATATCGACTGCACAATGGACAGGGTCCGGTAGTTTGACCGTTCGACCTGCCCCGTCTTTTGCATTTTATATATTGTCGGCAGGCCATGATGACTAAACAGTAAAAGGAATATGCGAAATGCCTCGTTTTCGTTTTACGTACAAACGTTTCGAAGCCTTGCACCACCTACACCCTATTGTAAAATATTTCGAAATAGCATCTTCTTGCACTTTCATTTCAATATTCTTTGCCTTTTGCCATTTTGTATTTGTTTATTGGTCTTTTTCTTTTCTGTTTTCTTTCTTTTTATTTATTTACTTAAGTTGATCTAATATTCTTTAACCATTTTCTTGCTTGAAATATGTTTTTGCAAGAACAAAAAATGAATTATTTTTACTTTTCTTTTTTCTTTCTTAAGTCTTTTTTCTTTTTCATACCTTTTCTCTTTTCTTTTCTTTTCTTTTCTTTTTATTTATTTACTTACCTTAGGTTGATCTAATATTCTTTAACCTTTTTTTTGTCTAGCATATGTTTTTGCCAGAATTACCCTCTGAAAAAATGATTTTTACATTTTTCTTTTTCTTTCTTTTTTTTATTTATTTACTTATGTTGATCTATTATGTTTTAACCCTTTTCTTGTCTTGCATATGGTTCTTCCAGAAATAACATCTGAAAAGGAATTATTTTTACTCTTTCTCTTTTTCTTTCATGAGTCTTTTTCTTTTCCCTTTCTTTTTTCTTACTTTTTTATTTACTTACGTACCTTAGACTGATCTAATATTCTTGAACCCTTTTCTTGCCTGACATATGTTTTTGCCAGAAATAGCCTCTGAAAAATATTTTTCTTTTTTCTTTTTTTCCTTTCTTTTTTGAATTCATGTTCACTTTTTCTAGTTGATTATTTCAAACATATTTCTATTTCTCTCTCGCAGTTATTTGATTTTTTTCAATAAGTATACAGTGTTGCGTTCTGTTTGATTGATTAGTTAACTTGTTTTCTACGTCTTATCAACTTTTTGAAATCTGTTTAGATTTTAAGATATATTTAAATTTTATATGTTTAAATTTTATTTGCAGATATTAATGGTTTAGTGATATAAGTTTTACTAAATAACCCATAGAGGAGGAGAAGAACATCTGGTATTCCTAAGTTATCACCCATCGAGGTACTAACCAGGCTACATGTTGCTTAACTTCGGTGATCATACGGGAACCGGTGTTTCGACGTGTTGTGACCGTAAGCAGCTGGGTAAGAAGGTACAAATGTTGGGCACTCAGTAAAGGACGAAGCCGCGACACATCATTAACCACAATTGTTTTTATTTCCTTCCTTATTTCCATTTTTCTTCATGACACCATCTTTCATTTCAACCCTCTTTTTCTATTTCCTTCAACTGGTAAATGTTTCGTTGCAGCCACGGTTTTTTCTCTTCCTTCCAATTCTTCATTTATTTTTCATTTTTATCATTTTCTTCGTTATTTTCTTTTTTAGTTTTGAATTTGTACTTTTCCTTCACCTTTTTGTTGTATTCTTTGTCTTTTCTTTCTTTCTTTAAATCTTTGTTTTTATTTCTTCTCTTCTTAATTTCTTTCTTTCTGTTTCTTTTTTGCTTGTTTCATTTCATACTTGAACTTTATTTCTTTCTGCTTTCTATCTCTTCCCTGTCTTATTTTCCTCTTCTCTATTGCTGCTAGCATTTCATATATTAATATTTTTAGCTTTTATAATTTTCTCTTTTTATATTTCTTTTTATTTCAATCTGTTTTATATATATATATATATATATATATATATATATATATATCGTTGGGTTTGTTTTCTTCCTATTGATAAGTTTTTCTTATTTTCATTTTCTTTCTTTTTTCTTTTGATAATCATTTTTGTACGTTTTATTTCTTTTATAAACTTTTTTGTTCTTTGCTTTCTCTTACTTTTGTTTCATTCTTTTTTTCAGTATATTTGCATTCAATTCCTTTCTTAGTTCAATCTTTTCTTTTCTACTCTTTTTCTTCTTCCTTTCTTTATTTTCCTTTACTTTTGTGTTTCTGTTCTTTGTTTAATCTATTTTTTCCCTTACTTACTTTCTTTCTTTCGTTTCGTTACATTATTTGCTCTCGCTTAATTTGTCTTTTTCATCTTTCTCTCCTTTTCTTTTTCTTTTACTTTTAGGTTTACTTTCTGTTATTTTACATTTTTCTTCTTAGTTTAATTTTTCTTTCTGATCTGTTTCCTTTTTGGTTTCAGTATATTTATTTTTCTATCAACTTTTTTTTGCTTTTTACGCCTTATTTTACTAAATATTTTTCTTGCATTTCTTTCTTCTTTTCTTTTTATATTTATCAGTTCTTTTTTGTTTCATTTCATTTATAAACTTTCACATGTGAGTATTTCTCATATATTTTTCAAATTATTATTGTAGTACTCTACTCTTTTACGTTTTTTTTTGTTTTTTTTTTTGTTTTTTTTTTTCAATTCACGTCTTCGTTAATCTTGGAACAATTTTTTCAAATTCAGTCAGTCAGTTAAGTGCCATACGTGATACACGCTTGGGCGATCATGTCTCGAAAGAGACATGACTGACTGGGCAGAAGATTATCCCGCAGTAGGTTGCCATTGCTTTCTGTGGTAGACTGGTTGCCAGCCAAGGCTATAGAACCCAATCTGTCCTGTTATTTAACCCATAACTGGAAGGAAGAGACGGATTAATACCTTTCGGGTATTTTCGCGTAGGTAAATGCAATGAATTCAACTGGAATTTGAACTCGGCTCCCCGATTTCTCGTTCCGAGCCGACATCCACTGCACCACAACGCACATCCCTTTTTCAAATTACCTGAACAAAAACACTAGTACCTACCATCATCTCTATATGAGAGATAAATCTCGTAAAGCTATTATTTACTCACATTCTTCTTCTGCGTGCCGCGTCCCTTCTAGATGTGGGAGATCATGGCTTTCCCCAACTTTCTAACCTTTGCAGCTTTTAGCAAACTTTGCCTTTTCGACGTCACTCTCATTCCGCATTTCGTCATCTAATCACTTAAGCTCTTCAGGTAGGCAATTTAAATATTTTCGCTTAATAAAAAAATTAAAAATACAAGTTACGAAATATAATCCGATAATAATCAGATTATATTTCTCTCTCTCTCTCTCTCTCTCTCTCTATATATATATATATATATATATATATATATATAGAACAGAAAATAGAAGAGAAAAAAATTTCACCGCCTGACAACGTGCTAATAAACTAGTATCAAAATACAACAGGTCTTGATTTTTATTATAAATACTTATAATAAAAATATTACTATTAATATTGCTCTAAGTATCGAGCATTCTTCAAAATGTAAATCACTACAAACAGTGGATTGTTAACGCATTTTCTTGTACAACTTCTAGGATATATATGACGGTCTGAATGAGACAATGTAAGTATATTTACACTGTCGAAATAAAATCTTCATTTATAACCGTCTAAATGTGTTGAGTTTTGTTCTCAATATTTTATAATGCTCTGGATAATATACATCGAACTCTCTATTTTTACCTAATTAGATAAAATCTTTTGGATTATCCTCTCCGTCTTTACGGGTCTGCCATTCTCTTGTATATATATATATATATATATATATATAATTAGTAAGAAGTTTTAATCGAAGTCAAATTAGACCAGTAAGCAGTTGTATCAAAAATGATCAATACATAATTAAAGAAAAAATAAAAATTTGACATTTAGATCTTTTAAATATTCTAATTCGGAAGATCACCCGATTATGCTACCTTGGTTTCAACCTTTCGATATTGTTAGGCGTTATACATTAGCTGCATACTCAACGCATTGACCTTCTTTTGGGTGAGTTTTTGGGATTGGTTAAGACAAGCTTAGACTTGCTAAGACAATTTATGCATGCTAAGACAAGCTTTGTACCCAGTTACTGCGTGAGCGAGGGCTAGCCAATCTTTGACTGTGGTCCGAGTGCCCGCGCTCGGGTTTCACACATAGAAAACCGAACTCGTGTCACAACTCTCTTCTCTGAGGGAGGAGGGTAAATAAGGAATAATTATTCAACGCTTTTTTAAACGCTTAAAATAAAGAAGAAGTTTGTCAATATTACCAAAATAATAGTATACACATTTTCATCATGGTGTGTACGATTTATATATACATATATATATAGAGAGAGAGAGAGATTAGGTGCGGATGGAATAAAATTTCGTATCCAAAAAACACTATTCTCAAAAAATATTCAATAAAAAGTAGAGCAAATAATATTTATTTAGAATTTATATCACTACAAAAGCAGCTATTTTGTTTCAACACTACACGTGTCTTATCAAGTGATGGGGCTGATTTCCAGTTGAAAAGTTTCAAGTTTCAAAACTAGCCAAACCCCCTCAGTCAAGGAGGCATTGTTACATATTCTGTGGTGACCAATCAAAATAGAAGTAATTTCTAATTTTAGGAACTTAAGTCAGTCAGTTAAGTGCCATACGTGATACACGCTTGGGCGATCATGTCTCGAAAGAGACATGACTGACTGGGCAGAAGATTATCCCGCAGTAGGTTGCCATTGCTTTCTGCGGTAGACTGGTTGCCGACCAAGGCTAGCTATAGAACCCAATCTGTCCTGTTATTTAACACATAACTGGAAAGAAGAGACGGATTAATACCTTTCCCAAGGGTATTTGCGCGTAAGTGAATACAATGGATTCAACTGGAATTCGAACTGTGCTCCCGGTTTCTTGTTCCGAGCCGATATCCACTGTACCACAACGCACATCAGACTCTAAAAGGAGTTTATTGGGACATTAATGTTAATAATTGATTAACCAATATTACTAATCGGCTATTAGTTTCAAATTACAACAAAAAATAAAATTGATTTTCAAAAATATATTTATTACGAATTATTGTTAGAGACTATGAATTTTAAATTCTAAGTTAACAAAGCATCACATTTAGATTATTGCAAAATTATTCAAATATGAAACGGAGGAAAAACAGAGATAGACACACACAAATATATAGATACCCACATATGGACAAACATATACACACATACATACATATACTAGTATATACATATGTGTAGACACATAGACACGTTTATATACATGCACAAATTTTTAACTCTTGTTCTTATCGACGTGTCAATTTATCCGTTAAATTTAGTCAGGTTTGGAAAACTTGTTTTCAAGCCTGCCATCATTCGTCCAAAATCTCTCTCTCTCTCTCCCTCTAATCTCTCTCTCTCTTTTCTCTCTCTCTCTCTCTTTTCTCTCTCTCTCTCTCTCTCTCTCGATTGCTGTGCATATTATCTCTATTACTAATTTCTATCATTTTCCCTTTCTCTTAAAAATGTCCTCCTCCTCGTTCCCTTATTTATGTCATTACATGTGTCTCTATAAATGAGACTTATCACTAACCGGAATCTTTCACTTTCACTTTCCTCTGCGTCGGTTCTTATCGGTTAATTGAAATTGTTCGAGGGGTTTACTGACTAAATAGGATTAGAGACGCTACCATCTGGGCTCCTTTCTTGCTGACCGCAGTTCCAGAGGTGACAAGGGTTAGTTCGGCTTTATCAGCTTTCGGCCTTCCTTGATGAAACAAATAAGCACGTGAAGTGCACGAGGCAAAATTGCTTGGGCCATTTTGGATTTTCACATTCTTGAAGAAAATCTTTACTTACATTTAAAGTCGAAAGCGTTGTTGTATACCGAACCAGATAGATAGATAGATAGATAGATAGATAGATAGATAGATAGATAGATAGATAGCTGAACATCCTGGGCGAGCTAGAAAGACAGATATATTAGACACTAGTTGGTAGAAATATGACCAGTTTGAAGTAAAATATCTCATTAAGCTAAATATATATGTATATATATAGCACTCTGGAAGAATGGTGGATTTTGAAAAACAGTAGCTACTCCGGCATGTACGCATCGCTCATTCAATAATGAATTAGAGCACTCTGGCTATTGGGCGTGTATAATGATAATATGCACGCTAAAAAGTCTGCATTCTTTCACCGAGCGTTCATAGCCCAGAGTTAGAATCGCCGACTGACGCCACTTCGGTCGGGTTTCAATCCTGGGTTAAAAAGCAATTGGATTCTAACCGTACTGATGAGCTGTGATACAGCGAAACAGATCTGTCTGCGGATGACTATATATATATTTATTTAGTTTTTGGTCATAATTAAATTAGACCAGTACACAGTTGTTTTAAAAGTGTTTAATACAATTATATTGTTAGAGCTTTTGAATATTTTTCATTTATAAACGAGTTCTTATGCAACCCAAGTTTCTACTTTCCAGTGTCTTCAGGCGATTTACAATAACTGATTTTACCGTTTTTTAAACGCTCACGTAACAGGAATCTTTTATGAAAGCGCAATTTTCAAAATTAAGAGAAATTAGAACGTTTACATTTATGATTGTATGATCCTAATAGGTATTTGTTGGTATGGTTACACTTGGTCATAATTTCTGTTCATCATTTAGTACTAAACGTGAACGTTTTTAAAGAAAACATTAAACTCAGTTATTGTAAATCGCCTGAAGACACCGAAAGGTAGAAACCGTGGTTGCGTAATAACTCGTTTACAAATCAATATATATATATATATATATATATATATATATATATATATATATATATATATATATATTGTAAAAAAAATAGTGTAAAAGATATGCCATGCCAGTGGATGAACAATCTGTTCCCAGATTAAGAAGAGACTTGTGGCATTAAAAATGTGTTTTTTACAGAAGAATGCTGTGGATATCACAGACTGAATATGTAACGAGGAAGTTTTAAGGAAAATTGAAACAAAAAGGATGCTTCTACTTCAAAACTCGTTAGGAATACCTACACCAGACTTCCCACCCAGAACTAAGGCTCAACTAAATAACGTCCACATTACACCCTCGCTGGTCGCCAAGATAATTGCGCAACTTGACCCACACAAAGCGAGCGGCGGTGACGGAATCCCAGTCATAGTACTGAAGAAATGTGCCCCAGAACTCTCCTCTGTCCTCTCTAAACTCTATAACCTCTGCCTATCTGCTTCCTGCTTTCCTGCCTGTTGGAAGTCCTCCTGCGTAGTACCTATATTTAAGAATTCTGGCGAACCCTCAGACCCCGCCAATTACCGTCCTATTAGTCTCCTTCCAATCTTTGGCAAAGTTTTCGAAGCCATTATCAACGCCGAGGTGATTCAGCATCTTATGGCCAACGGGCTTCTCTCTGACAAACAGTATGGGTTTCGCTTCACCAGGTCTACTGCTGATATGCTAACGACCATTACCGAGTACATATACCAGGCACTTGACAAGAATGGTGAAGCCCGAACCGTTGCCTTGGATATCTCCTAAGCATTCGACAGGGTCTGGCATGCTGGCCTCTTGTGCAAACTGCGGAGCTATGGGATAACTGGACATCTGTTTGACCTCATCCAGTCTTTCCTCTCTAACCGCACATTGAAGGTGGTATTAAATGGGCATGCCTCCAAAAACTACCAGACGAACGCGGGCGTCCCTCAAGGTTCTATCCTAGGTCGCACGCTCTTTCTGATCTACATTAATGATCTCCCCGACACCATTAGATCCCAAGTTGGCATGTATGCCGACGACACAACAATCTACTCCCGCATCGATCAGAAACCAGGTCTGGACGACAAAGTGAACCTCGCTGCCGTACTTGAAAGGGACCTCCAATCCGTAGTGACCTGGGGTAGGAAATGGTTGGTAAATTTCAATGCCTCTAAAACAAAGCTGTTATCAACTAATCACCATAGACAATCGCATCTACCTCCCATTAGCATGGGACAGGCTAGCCTCCCAGAGAGTAAAATACTACGCCTCCTTGGCCTTACACTCTCGGCGGACCTCAAATGGAATGACTATATTGAATCCATTGCCAAATCTGCTGCTATGAAAGTGGGCTCCCTGTGCAGGGCCCGGAAATTTTTCCCATCTGAATCTATTCTGCACATATACAAATCTACCATCCGCCCGTGTATTGAATATTGCTGCCATATCTGATCGGGTGCCCCTGCTGCTCTCCTTGGGCTTCTTGACAAAATACAAAGGAGGATCTGTAACGTGGTTGATACTGACTTGGCAGACCGGCTGCAGCCGCTCTCACACCGGCGTGATGTGGCTTCCCTGTGCCTCTTCTACAAGTACTTTCATGGCTTCTGCTCCGATGAGCTTAGATCACTGGTGCCGCCTAAGCACGAATTTACACGAGATACTAGATTAGCAACTAGGTCCCACCCTTTTACAGTTAAACAAATAAGATGTAACCGTAAATTCTACTCCAACAGCTTCTTTTCTCGCGCTTCCCGCCTGTGGAACTCCCTTCCACAAGTCTGCTTTCCCGACAGTTACAATCTCCAGGTGTTTAAATGTAGGGTCAATAGACACCTCCTATCACACTAACTCCCAACTATTCTCACAACACTCTCATCTACCCAACCCTCATTCTCGGTATCCTTACCCGCCTATCACCCACCCTCTGTCATTTCCTATATTTAATCAGCCTTTCTCCACTCTTTGTAGCCCCCTGCACAGTAGTGGCAGTGACATGCCTTGCTCGGGGTGATACGCTTATAAAAAAAAAAAAAAAAAAAACATATCAAAAATATATACTGTAAGGAAGTAGCGAATAATCTCTCTAACGAGATTGTACAAATGATTGGCAGTAAATGGATTAGAAGTGATAACAAAATGACAAAATCTACTAAGCTTTACAAAGGACGGAAAATTGTGGAAAGCAATTATTCCCTACGTCTTAAAGGTAAATGGATTATAAAATAACTAGATAAGCCATAGTTATGCATACTGTGAATGAATGACCACTTTCGCAAGCCAAACTGCCTGTTGACTTTTTTATCATTTTGATAGTCAACTGGATAAGTATGGGTAAATGTGAGAACATTTTTATCGGCAACCTCTTGATTCAATAGTGATAAGCCAAATCCATGATAAGTCGTGAAAATCTTTTAAAAAGGTAAATGGCATGCTTTCTTATTCTTAAAAAGAATGTACACTCCGAAATACAATATTTTCTTAAAGACTTTCGACATTTTACACACATCATTTATAATCAGATAAATTTCAGGACAGTGAATCTACAGTAGTAACGAGATAAAACATTACAGAAATATAAAAGATAAATTAAAGAGTTAAAGTATCTGCAATCAGATGAATTTTAGAAGAATAAGATATAAATTTGACATTTTGTCTAAAGTACGAAAATAAATGTGAGACAGAATCAGCTACTGAAACCAATTAAATATTACAGCTTAAAGTAGTCCAGAACGCTTTTCACTTGCATAGCATGAAGATAAAAACTTAGATAACAAAAATTCAGATACATAAGTAGATAGTTACGACTCGGCTTAGATAGATAGATAGATAGATAGATAGATAGATAGATAGATAGATAGATAGATAGATAGATAGATATGTATTTGCACAAACTAATCTTATTCCTAACAAATACAAAATGCGATACACACGATTGACCTTCTGGCAAATAAATACACGGAAAGCGGAAACTTTAACCGCTTTCATCCAAAGCTGAATATCATGAATGGGACTTTGTACAAATGTGTAAGAAATATTGTTCATAAATGCATTTTTCTTCTTACGAAACTCACTTATACAGAAAGTGACTCACATATCTATTGCAGAATATAAACAGTTATTCCATAATACGCGAAAAAATAAAAGTTCAAACATATGTAGCGATATCTATGAATCCATACGCTCATGATGAATAAAACGCGAAAAATATTTTAAGTTAATCTATCTAGCGAGTTTTGAGAGGCTAACCTGGTTAATCATTAATTCGAAATATTTAGGTCTTCAATAGGTACCTCATACACCATCATATCATCTTCGTCAGTCCCATGAACGGGCGTGGCCGCTGCGCAGCTGAACACCTGAGGTGTTCCTTCTCTGAAAGCCGGAGAGGTAAGCAATCAATCGTGTCTTTGATGAGTAGACCTGGTGCAGCTAACCCTGTTCCAGCTCAAACAGCAGGTGGTGTCCTTTCAATTTGAAAGGTCGTCTTTTTCACGGAGATGTGACTTATCCTTCGAAATAACACTCAACCTTGGCCGACGGCTTCAATCTAGGAATTTCTCCTCCCAACGACGCTGCACTGGCTGCATAAATAGCTAATGAAGCCAAGCATAACCAGTTGTGCTAAATGGTCGTTGAAACTACAAGAAGGTTCATATGCTCATTGACGGATTTTAATCCTGCTTGCAATCATCCCCACCAGAACCTCTTAGTGCGTAAACCGGTTTAGTCGCTGTTGTCCCGACCATGCAGCAGGTAGTATTGAGTTACATAGTACCAGTGATACTTGCAGAGTGACTTGGCAAAAACCTTATAAAAAAGTCAAAATTAAATAACCCAATATATGGTAAAATCATCAAACCTTATATGATCTTCTTTGTTAAAACACTTATAATATTTTCATATATTGTTGTTAAGTAAATTACCGTTGCTTCTCCTGCTTCTTTAGTTTTAGTGAGTCCTGTAAGTGTCCACCTGCCTTGTTTCTTTATTCACTGCAATAGAGTAAATTGTGTATTTTTTTTAATCATTTCACCCCGAGCAAGGCGGAAACGCCACTGATGTGCAGGGGGCTACATAAATGTAAAAAGATTAGTTAGAAAAGAGTGAGGAATACAAACTAGTTAGAAAGAAACAATAGAAAGCTGAGAAAGCAGGTGCGATGACAGATACATAGGTGGAGAGAAAGGGAAAGTTATACAGGTGTGGGGAGAGAGCTAGAGTCCAGTGGTTAGTTGATGAGTATTGACTTTGCATTTAAATTTCTGGAGGTTGTAGCCGTCAGGAAAGCAAGAATACGGGAGCGAGTTCCACAGGCGGGAAGTGCGAGAGAAGAAGCTGCAGGAGTAGAATTGTCGTCTGCATTTGGCTAACCTGACTGTGAATGGGTGGGACCCAGATGCCAGTCTGGTTGCACGTGTAAACACCTGTTGAGGAGGCATCAGTGACTTAAGTTCGTCTGAGCAGAAGCCATGAAAGTATTTACAGAACAGACACAGGGAGGCCACCTTTCGACGATGGGGAAGTGGCTGCAGTCGAGCCGCCAGATCAGTACCTATCACATTACAGACTCTCCTTTGGAGCCTGTCAAGAACACTGAGGAGAACGGCACAGGCGCCTGACCATAAATGGCAGCAGTACTCCATGCACGGACGGATGGTTGACTTGTATATATGCAGGATGGATTCAGGTGGAAAAAACATCCTGGATCGACATAGTGACCCAACCTTCTAGAATCGCGCTATTTCTTTAATTTCTAAAGAAATATCCATATCCCTTAATGGTTAATTTATAAATGGCTGCTTTCGCTAAAAATTATAATTTTGATATTTTCCGTAAATGAAATTTTTCTCTTCAGTTAATATTTGGGGTATTAGGAGTATTTGGGTATTTTGAGTATTTGCTTTATGGGTTTTTTTTATATAATCCGAAACATTTTGAACGAAAATTAAATGCTTAGAAGGAGGTTTGTATAACACAGAAGTAAACGTTTTCAGAAAATTTTACTCAGCTTAAAAACCTCTTATTTGAAACAGCAAGATTGAAAATATACTCAGCGCAAGGGTGATAAAATACAGATTAGGCAGGTGTCGATAAGAAATTGTTTATAAAAGGTATTTGATATGTTAGCAATATTTGTTCTTTGGGAATCAATGTAATTGAACTTTTTTTGTATCAAAGACATGAAATTCACGGAAATTGATTAAAAATAATAATAAAGTTAATACACAAGATCTGTTATGTTTTGATAACAACAAATGACTAAACATTGTATAAATTATGTACATTTTTGAGTTTTCTGCTTGAAAAATGGAAGTCATTCTCCTGCTGTGATGTAGTTGTTTCATATTCTTCCGTTTGTTGACACGTGTTGAAAATTAGAACAGCTTTGCTTACAAGATAAACTTTGTTTATATTTTGGTTTTCTTCTATTTTTTATGAAGTTTTATCTTTTCATTCTTAATGAAAGACATTTTTTTCATTTATTTTATAGTTTGTTAATATATAGAAATATAATAAAATCATATCAAAAAAGAAAATTAGGATAGATTAATTAACGCCTTAAAATGTATTACCGGATATGTTTGGTTAACATCTTATCACCCAAAAATCGAAAATAAGTTTTGAAAAGAATAGAAGAAACACGCAGTGGCTAAACATCCGGTTAATTTCTATTCCTTTACATTGTGAAAATAAAAATATTTTAGTGAAATATATATACATATACGATATTGAGATTTTAATGGATAATATGGTAGAACTTTTTAAAAACATTTATTTTGGGATGGCTGTACCTACAGCAACACGAGGTCGTATTACACCCAATAAAATATATATATATATATATATATATATATTCCTCATTTGTAAACGAGTTATTACACGACCTAGGTTTCTACCATGTGGTGTCTTCAGGCGATTTGCGATAACTGATTTTACCGTTTTTTGTTTTTTGTTTTTTTTTGTTTGTTTGTTTTTTTTTTTTTTTGGTTTTTTTTATATCTTTTTTTTAAGAACGCTCACGTAACGGGGAATTTTTGAACGCGCGCAATTTTTAAAATCACAAGAAGTTATAACGTTTTCATCCATGGTTGTATGAACCTAATAGGTATTTTTTGGTATGGTTACACTTAGTCATAATTTCTGTTCTTTCATTCAATAATTCATTTTTGTTTAGTAATAGCATAATTGCTAACTTTTCATTCTGGCACAGTCTACATATTTTGCCACCATTGTAAGGCTTGGCTGTTTTCACTATACTCCACTTTATGTCTGGGTCTTTTCCATATTTTAATTTCAATTTCCACAAGTGGCTAGCCAATTTTGTACAATTTTTAAAGTTTTCTATTTTAAATGTAGACTTGTGATTGAACCACCTGGTCTTAAAGGTGTCTTTAGTTGATCATAAATATATTTTGTTTTGACCATTTAAGTCATGTACTTTTGTTTTGTAAATGACTTCTTTTGTATTACAAAGTTCTTAAAGTGAACATTTATTTTGCCCCTGCAGTTGCATTCTTTATTAGTGATTTTGTTTTGTACAATGCAATTTAAATTTCCGGCGTTTTGTTTCTATATGAAATTTCTATAGCTAAAAAAAATACGATAGAAAGAAACTGTAAAATCAATTATTGCAAATCGCCTGAAGACACTACATGGTAGAAACCTAGGTCGTGCAATAACTCGTTTACAAGGAAAGCATATTCAAAAGTTCTGCAATATGATTGTATTGAACACTTTTTAATACAACTGTGTACTGGCCCAATTTTATTATGAGCAAAACCTAAGTAATTAAACTATCAATATATATATATATATATATATATATATATATATACATGATTATGTATGTTCGTGTGTGTGTGTGTGTGTGTGTGTGTGTGTGTGTGTGTGTGTGTGTGAACAAAGACAAAAAGCCTTATCTGAGCCAACGTTTTCGTCCTTCAAGGACGCAAGGCAGATGTGATGGGTTTTATTTTGCCACATGTATTTATAGCCAAAATGTGGTTATTCTTTTTCTTGTCTATATATACTTGTCGCAAAATAAAACCCGTCGCATTTTTCTCTTTTATTTTATTAGATATATTTTTGTCTTTGTTCATTTTGTTTGTTTACAGACATATTCTATCTAAAATTTTACAAATATTTTTGTATCCCTTTAAACGTTGTTATAGCTGGATACTTGGAACTCCATTTATATATTAAGTAGTATATTTATTTATATTTACATACCAGCCTTAAATTTCAAATAAAGTATCTTCAAATTTTTAAAATTAATTGTTTCTTTTGCCTTGATAAAGTCCATTAGTGGATGAAACTCGTCTTGGAATTCAATACAAATGCTGGGATATTGCTGAAAGCATTTAGAAATTATAAATCAAATAGTTGTCGGTTTTGGTCCCAAAATATGAAAGAAAACTTAACATTAAATTAATGAATAGAAAATATCTAGGATATTTCAAATCAGTTAATAATGATAGGATCATTTAAAAAATACGATAAAGTCGAAAAAAAAAAGAAGAAATACATAAATGAATAAAATAAATATAAATGTGAATATACGTTTAAATAACGTTTAAATAACGTTTAAATAACAAATAAAACTTTAGTAAACCATAGTTTCGTTTACCTTTGTTTCTTCCACTGATTCTACCGTTCCATTTTCAAAAGGTTTAATGGATACAAATGAATTAGCATTTTCATGATTGATTGATTCGTTTTCTACGACTTATCAATAATTTGCAGGTTATTTACAGCCAGAAAATACTTTTCGATTATAAGAATTTAGGATGGAATAATAATGTTTTAGTGTCAAAAGTCTTATAGCTGGGAGGAAAGTTGTGTTCATGCCTTTCCCAAGAGTATTTGCGCGTAACTATAAAGAACCCATCTGGAATTGAAACTCGGCTGTCTAATTAATAATTCCGACCCATTTTCAATAACACCAACCGCATAACCAACTTTACCTAGTCTTCCCAAGCAGTCACCCATCTAGATACTGACTAGGCTCAATATTACTTAACTTTGGTGATTCAACATGCTGTGGCCGTAAGCGGGCATTTGCCTCAGTTTAGTAGGCGTTAACATTAGTAGTTTCGGCTATAGCACTAACTAGTATGAGTTGTTAGCATTCTTCATCAGAGTTAGTATAAAAAATAGTAAAAGAAGTTATAAACTAGGTGTAACTTAAACATACATTTTCTATGTTTAAAAGAAAAGCCGAAATCAAACAACGTTTATTTGCGTAATTTAGATTTGCTAAGAAATAGGTGTTGATCTTGTAAACAAAATCAACACTTATTTGAAATAAGTTGCGGAGCCATAATTATAATAATTGCCGCCTACCATCTACTCGGGTGATTTGTAGGGATAGGAAATTAAAAATTAAAATCAACCTTCTTCTTCTTCTTCACTTTTACAAAACTTCACAATGACGTGTGAAATCCTGGCTTTTCTCAAATAGAAAAAGGATTGACAACGGTTTAAAGAAAAAGTCGCAAGTAGTTGTTAAATTGATTTTGATCAATGGGAGCAACTTGAAAAACTTGAGGACTTCGCGGCAAGTGCGAAAACCTGAAGATTATAAAAGGCCCCGATCAGAGTCAGTCAGTCAATCAGGGATGGAAGCAGCAAAGACGACTAGCTAAAATGTAACGAGAGAAGCTTCAAGCTGACCCGGACATTTGTCCACTTTCTCTTTCCTTTTCGTGTGCTGATTTCTTTTACTTCTTCTTCTCCATCCAAAGACATTTCTACCAAACTAACACATACATACGTACGTACGCATATACTCTTTCAACAATTACTACTACAAACAATTTCTTCAACTCTTGATACCTTTAGCTTTCTTATTGAATATTAATTTCTACGATTTCTTGTTATTATTTCCTTTTAATACATTTCTATTTTAACAAGAAAAATGTATATTTTATTCTTACACTATTCTACACATTCCAACCTGCCGATAACCAACCTTCTGATGAAAACCTCCTGAAAATAACATGATGATAATTCTGGATAAAACTTGTAAGCTGTAAAGAGTTCGGTTAAGTATGACACAAGGCTGAATCAAATATTACATTAACCACCTCCCCAAATCTTCAGGCTAACCAATCTGCTCGGGCACATTTTGTGTTTGTGCAATGACACGCCTGCAGTTTATACTGCAATTATGCTGTGCGGACTTTACTCACAGTTTCTTGGCGGAAACGTCTAATCTGTAAGGAGCAGCAGTTTGTACAACGCTAGTTGGCTCGGATACTCGGTTACGATGAATTGTGAATTCGGGCGACTATTTACTTTTATTTACCAGATCAACCCGTTGCATAGTTTTCAGGCAATTTCCAAAGGTAGCCGCCTTCCTAGACCGATAACATGAAGAGGTTCTTTTCCTGGCAAATAGACCATGATGTGATTCGAAGTAATAATACACATGTAGTAACATAGCGCATTAGATTCTTGAGTTTCACTGACCTTCCATGGAATGAAGCTACTTGTCATGTGCAAGTGGAAAATTACATTATTTAAATTGCAACGATAACTAGGTCTGCTACGAGGAAAGTTGGCTCACTGTGTTGTTCTAGACAATTTTTCTCGCCTGAATCTATCTTACACCTTTTTACGTCTGCCGTTTGTCTTTACATTGAATATTACTTTCACGTCTGGTCTGATTCTTCTGCTTCTCATTTAGTGATGCTTGATAAAATCCAAAATAATAATCTGCAGTGTTGTCTGGCATCTCGGTTTCGATCCCTTTTCCACTGCCGTAATGTAGCTTCTCTGGGTTTTTGTCTAAATATTTTTTGGTAATTGTTCTGATAACCTTTTCTTTTTGGTACCTCTACTTTATACATTTACGAGCACCCGTACTAGATTGGTAGCTAGGTCTAATCATTTTATTTATTGAGTGATTTAAACACAAGTTTTGAAATTTCGAAGAAGTTAAGCAGTGATCGTAGAACAATTAAACAAGAAATTGTAAACACTAGCACGATAAATAAAAAGAACAAGAATGACTAAAAAAAGATTTTAAAAAATCTAGGAAAATTGATTTGTGCAGCAAGAAAATATTTGAAGAATTTGGTGTTCGAAAATATGCAGAAGACCTAAAAGCACTCAAACTAAGTAGACATCAATATGAGAAATATATAGCTTGGGACAAGACTTTTGGTGGGACAAGATCTTTTTGAGACAAAACTTTTTATTTTTTACTGAAAGATCTACAAATACATAATACATAAGACACTCTAGGTAGAAGGTTATAGAATGAGGTTATTTTATAAACCAAAGTAGTTGAAGTGAGCGCATATTATGAGGATATGTAGAATAGACAATAGTTAACCCTAGACTTTCGTTGTATACTGAAATCTTCCCAAATAGGAAAATTTCTGTACTTGTTTGCAGCTCGCACCTTGGGCTTTTCCTCTTGAGGACAATCATATATTCTCTCTTCTTATAACTGATGGTTAATCATTTCTTCTAGCTTTTTTACTAACTCCAATTCGTGTCTTGGGCTGCTCTTCTGACAGATAATCATGCATTCTCTTTTCTTATAAGTGACAGTCCTTCCTTCCTGATTTCCTTTACAACTTTGTCTAGGAGACCCTGCCATCAACACGGTATCATCTATTAAGAATGTACCCACCAATGATAAATCATAGTAGAACTTCTAATTCTCTTTTGACAACCTTATCTGGCGAGCAAACTCCTCCTTGTCTTATGTCCCTTTCTATTTATGTGTGCTTAATCAATCTATTTTCTATCCATTTGCTCCCAGTATATAATCAGGATTAATCGAATATTTTCCCAAATAAATCAAGTTTTACTAGCAGTTCAAAAAAGCACTGCAGTGTCTTTGTATCATAATGCGACCGAGCATTGTTATGAAATGGAATTGGACATTATCGTTTAAACTGTGCTGGTCTCATTTTGCTTAACTGAGTGAGCATTTCATCCATCTACTAGCAGTAAATTTCGACAGCAAAGCTATAGTTAGATCCTAGAAAACTGTAATGGATTACGTCAATGACGGACCACTAGACAGTCACTATAATCTACTGTTGGTTCAATTTCGGTTTGGATAAATAAATGTTTGGGTCCTTTGTCATGGTCAAGTCCTTGGGCCGATCGTTTACTATTGTCATCAAAGCTCCATTTCTCATCTCAAGTTGCTACACGATCGAGAAATTGATCATTAAAATTTATCAAATGAAGCATCGAACGCACTTCAAAGCATTGATGTCTTTGACTTTCACTGAATTCATGTGAAACGCGTTAATCAACGTTCCCCACTACGCCAATAAGACGGTCTGATATTGTCGAAATGGTTTCACTCATTATCTGAGATATTTTTCTGACACTTTGACATGGGTTTTGTTTGACTAGTGTTTTCAGATGTTGATTCTCAATTTTAGAGTGATTTCCCCTACCATCTTAATCTTCGAGACTCGTGTCCTTACCGCAGAACCACAGAAACCAACGAAAATCAAGTGTGCGATCAAGTTGATCCTTCACCCCACTCTTTGCAAATGGTGACAGCAGTTTGAGAACCATCATGAGCAAACTTGAAATCAGCTGAAAGCTAAAAGCATTTCTTCTTTTTTTACGAGCGTTTAATGTTGACGGATGTGATTTCGCATGGTTTCATAGTAGAGGCCATTTTCATGTCTTCTAAATTTCGTCTAAGAATTTCAGATTATAGGTGACTGGTAATATAACGTAATCGCGTTACACTTTAATGGGAACACAAAACTTAATCTCTCTTCCTTAATATTACATTTTATTCAACTGCAAAGATTTCTTCAGCTACCATTGGCCAGTAGTTGTACCGCAGTGAGGAATTCTTCAAATGTGGATTTAACTTTTTAGCCAATATATAAAAAAATTGCCCCCTTTCTCTTCGGGTGCATTATTATCTGTCTAACTGTCCTACGGGTTTTCCTGATCCTTGCATTTTCTCGATGCATCGAGGTCAATCACGTGTTTATAAAAGAGGGAAAGCCACTGACATCGAGTGAATCGTGGATCTATACCTCGCGTCTGGAAGGTCATTTTTGAGACCGGTATCTCGGGTAAATCGCATACGACAAAATTACTAGCAATGAAATCATTTGAAAGATTTTCTGATCATTAATTGGAATCTTTATATCAATTTCTGAGATCTATTCTTACAAAGGATGGACAACGCGACATCGAAATCTGAATGCACATTGGAATAGCAGAGGATGCCTTCTAAAAGTTAAGCAAAGTGCTAAGAAACAGGAAAATCTTGTTGGAAACAATAAAAAGGGTACCGAGTGCTTATATATTACAATTTTCTCCTCCATGACAGTGAACGCTTGACAATTTTCTCCCATATGAAAAGAAAACTGAAGGTAACAGAAATATGCTCCTACAGAAGGATTCAAAGAATACAATGGGTGGAGCACGTAAACAACCAAGAAACCTTAAAGAAAATGGAAGCAAACTAAAACACTTGGGCTCAGAATAAAAAAGGTTGAAAAATTTAAACATATAGAGGAAAGAGAGCTTGGAGAATTTGAAATTCACATATATCGAAGGAAAAAGGACCAGGTAAGGTAGCAAGCCATCTATAGGATAACCGTTGTGAATGGATGGTGAAAGGCTTGTCAAAAGGTCAAATGTTAGGGAGCACGTGGTGAAAGGACACGGGACATAAAAGATGAATTAATTCATGAACATGAACTAGTTGAAAATAAATTAGTGATTTTCAAGCGGTTTTTATACTTTTTATAATCTCAATATTTATACTCTTGTTAAATGGTCGGACTTCAAATCGAGGCTGAAACAATTTTCAGAATTCGACAAACATCTACATCATATGTGTGTAAATAACAACGTAGACAGTGAAAATATAAATATATTATGAATTAAATGAAAATATTTTAATTTTGTTATTTTTCTTTGTTATTCTCTCAATAAAAGAATCAGACGGTGCCGTTAACACTTTCGTAGGTGAAAGTTTGTCGAGGGAACAACCTTAATGCTTATGAAATATTTAATGGCGTTTACTATAAATAGATGACAGCAGCAATGGAATGAATAGATGTACGTAAGGTAAGCAGATGTTGTTGTTCAGGAAGGCATCTGAATTGATGTGTAGGTTTTAACAGCTGCAGTCCTATCCTGAACGCTTCGAGATTTGGCTGCCGGGGTTGAAGTAAAATAATAAGAGGAGGAAGGAAGTGGGAGAAAGATGGACGATTAAGAAGAAGAAGAAGAAGCGCATTCTGCCTTAACAAAAAGAAATACCACAAGAAATTTATGAAGAATAAAGAAGAGAAGCTAAGATTCTTCAAAAGAGAGAATTCAGAAAAGAGAAATAAAAGAAAGGGTGGGAAGAATGAAATGAATGGGAAGAGAGAAAGAAGAAACTATTAAAGAATGTTAAATGAAAGGAAATTATAGCTACCGGAGGAACAGAAAGAAAGGAAGTAAAAGAAAAGAGAAAGTAATAGAATACAAAATAAATAAATTAGAAAGCAAATTAGGCAGATCTGCTACGTATTTAGAGATTCTTGATAAAATGCAAAAAAAAAATCGACAATATTATTGGTCAGCTTCAGTTACTTTTCTACTGGCTTTTCTGTAAACATCTAAATGCAACTGTAAGTTCTATGCTAACATTTTCTTCTCACTGTTGGAACCCTCTTCTAGCAGCTTGCTGCTCCATCAATTCTGATCTTAAATGTAATGTCAATCGTTATTTTCTGTCTTTTTAATTCCTGTTCTTTTATTGTTCTCTCTCCTTAATGTTTCTGTTTGCTATATTTTCTCACACTCAGTAACTCCTTGCGTTTTAGCGGCTTTATTGCCTTGCTTGTGGTGAAATAATTTTTGAAAAAAGTAAGAAATATTGGGAAAAATGTTTAAAAGAATATTTAGTAAGTGATGAAGCAAGAAAGATGTAACGCATAAAATGACACCAATGAAAATAAAATTAACAAATATAAAGGTAACACTCAAATAGATTGCCGGTAAAAATTAAAAAAAAAACTTTGGGTTAACAGATGGTATTTATTTGTATTTGTGACGGTATTCACCTTTGAAGGGTTGATTCAGCTTCTTCCCTAGAAGAAGTTTCATAAATCTTTTTGGCTTCACAAGTGGTCTCCAACTACATGTAGTGTGATTATTTTCCCGCAATAGGTTTCTAATTATTACTGCCGTAAACTGGTTGCCAGCCAAGGTTATAGTCTATTAACCCATAGTTGGAGGGAGAAGAGATGGATTCTTATCTTTTCTAAGGATATTAGCACGTAAGTTAATATAATGAATTCGACTGAAATTCGAACTCTGCTCTCAGATTCCTCAGTCCGTGTCGCTCTCCATTACTCTACCACCGTTCATCCGGTTAACAGAAAAATAGATAAATAGACCCTGCAAATATGTTATCCGCTGCCTTCCTCTGTCAGGTGGATGACGGAACGGGGTTTGCCAGGAGCAACAGGAGCAAACATACTAAGAGCCACAAGGGATAGGGAGACGTGAAGATCCATGATCGCCTACGTCCTGAAGGGACAGGGCACATAGAAGAAGAAGAAGAAGAAGATAAATAGATGATAATATTAATATTATAAGGAACCATTCAGCATTCAAGGACCGATAATCTAATGTTAATATCTGTTGTAATTTATAAAATATTTCTTTTCATGAAAAATAAGCTTCTCAAGTCCCGTAACTGTTATCATTCTTCCCAGTATTGATAATGATTACCTTTCTAACTTTTTCTTCGGGGTAGTGTGGAACGTTAACATTTCATTATGTCATTATTTTCTCTTCGAGTTTCATACTAGCTTTTGTTGGAGTCCTGAGTACGATGATAAACTACGTCTGGCAGCGAGGCCTCTAATCAGGAGATTGGAGGTTTTGAACCACCTATTGCTGTTGTTCCCAGGTCTACCCTGAAAAATTAGCAACAATATGTATTTAAGGCAAAATTATCAACAATGTATCAATCGACACAAAAGAACTCTTTCATGAAATTAATCTATATAATCTGCTACAACTTCTTAAAAAGAAACACACTGTATTCTAAAATACAACTTCAAAAATCTACAATATAAAACACACATATCATCACCTCTAGTAATTATATTCATACAAACAAGTATGGACAAAAAGTGAGTATTGTCTACCATGTATTCAACTGTGAAATCAGAATAACATATATCATATTTCCATTACTTCAAAGCTTCCCAAAATATTAAGTTTCGGCATTAAATGATCCATAAGGAGTTGCAAATCAAATCAAAAAACGTTGTAGCTGCTATCGAAAGTCTTCAAGTGATGCAGTTTCTGTTATCTCCTATAGTTCTTTGTTTGTGATTGGGTAGCGTCATTCCATGAGTTCGAAAAGGTGGTTTCTCGCTAAGACGAACAGGCTTTATTCATACACGAAACTATTTTTCACCATCGATCTGAGAAAGCAGTTGTATGTAGCTAACAATTTAGATATTGTTGAGCGAGTTTTGCGTCATTCATGACATTTGCATTAACGTCTAAATCTGACGAGTTTAAATAGATAGATAGATAGATAGATAGATAGATAGATAGATAGATAGATACGAAGAAGAATAAAACATAGATAGATAGATAGATAGATAGATAGATAGATAGATAGATAGATAGATAGAGAAGAATAAAACGATAGAATAAAAGATAGATAGATAGATAGATAGATAGATAGATAGATACGAGAAGAATAAAAGATAGATAGATAGATAGATAGATAGATAGATAGATAGATAGATAGATACGAGAAGAATAAAACATAGATAGATAGATAGATAGATAGATAGATAGATAGATAGATAGATAGATACGAGAAGAATAAAACATAGATAGATAGATAGATAGATAGATAGATAGATAGATAGATACGAGAAAAGAATAAAACATAGATAGATAGATAGATAGATAGATAGATAGATAGATAGATAGATACGAGAAGAATAAAACATAGATAGATAGATAGATAGATAGATAGATACGAGAAGAATAAAACAACGAAAAAAGGTTGAAGAAAATGAAACGAAAATCAACACGAGAAGGAAAAAAACAGAAAAAGAAATTTTGCAAGGTGATTAGCTTCTATTTCAGAATTATCTAACTTAGTGGGGTGCTCATTTGGTTTTATATCGGAATATTATGGCGTTTGAATATGTGGGTGGTTTCTAGTGGCTCAAAGAAGAGGAAGCAGTGAGCCGAGTTCGTTATGCTCATTATGTATATATATATATATATATATATATATATATATATATATATAATTTTGTCTTTGTCCAACAAACCCGCTTTATACAGAGTGCGATAGATATATTGTCGTCTAGATTACGCAAAAATGCAAATAACACTGGCATCTCATATTAACAGATATATTTATCAAAACTACACAGAAATATCTTCAAATATTAAAGAGTAAATTTATTTTATAAAATCACCATTGGTTTCAATTACGAGCTCCAGACAAAATTTCCTGCAACTCTTCTGGCTGGTATCCTTGTTTAAGTTAATGAATGCTGCCATAATCCTAACCACCTTTAGGTTATCCTTGATATCACAAAGAGATTTGTTGGTCTCTAGGTCAACTGCGTCCCACATATAATACTCAAGGGGGTTGCAATCTGGAGAGTTAGTATTTAAGGGGTTATCTATTCGCAAAAATTGTCTGACAGCCAATGTCTGGGTTCTTCTGCTTCTGTGACATGAGGCTAAGTCTTGTTGCAAGACATAGGTTCTTCCAGCAGCCACCCTCTTGATACAGAGCAACACCGCTTCCTCGGAGCATTTGATATAGGCCACTGAGTTGAATCTGAGGCCCTGTGGGATGATGACTGGGGGCATAACCTCACCATCACTAGTGATTGCTCCATGATGTTAACTAAACATTCGGTTTTCATCTATCTCAGTACACCTTTTTTGGGACAGAGTATTCCTGAACCGAATAAATGTTCGTACTCTAGCGTCTTGCGCGAATATACTTTAATGCAAATGTTTTTTCTTATAGAGTAGGACTATTATAATATAATGCATTGATAAAGGTTTTACTACAGAAGTCGATTGTTATAGGATTTTCTATAAAACGTGCACAGAGAAAAGGAAGAAAAGTATTGTCACTTGTCTGGAATTTAAGTATGCAGAAAATATTTTTGTCCTTGGGGTATTGGAGAGCATTAAATCAATGGAATACTATTGGGATGAGAGTATTAGAGCAAAAAAGTGGACATAAAAGATTATATTGACAATAAGCAGATAATCGCGTCTTTATTTGAGAATTTTATTTCCAACAATAGAAAATCAGTATCACCGAAAATATTCTTAAGTATTTTGTAACTGGAAATAAGTAGCAGGAATGAAGATTTAAAACTATCTACTTTAGAAAGAAATTAAATTGTTATAAATTTTTAATTCCAGCCACGTAATTCGAAAATTAGAAACAAATTGGACAGACGAAATAATAAGCTTTAAAAATGAGAAAAGCGATGAAATGGTAAAACAAAGACAAATTAAACTTTAACAAAAAAACAATACAGGGTGCGAAGAGTAAATTGTCGACCTTTTATATTTTTAACTTCGCGCATGCGCGTTGATAGTCTTGATTTTGTCGACTGCACCGTATAGTAGGGTCAGTTGGTGACCTTATGTGATAAATTAAGCACGCTAGCGCAATTCAGTCCGCCATAAATTTGTAAACTGCATTCTGCACTCCTCGACATTCGCACCGGAAGCACCAATAAGAATATTTCAGAGTGTTTATGTGTCAATCTCAGGACAGTGCAGAGGATTTTGAAAGAGTTTGATGAGTCTAATGGTGATTTCGAATGTACGGCAGCTAACTTTGATCTTTCTAATAATTTTTGTAAGGGCCACAGAATCAACACGGAGGCCTACATGAAGTGTCTTGAAGAGGTAGTTTTGCCATTGTATCAAGAGGGTGGCTTCTGAAAGACCCAATGTCTGGTAACATGACTTTGAACCATGCTATACAAGCAGGAGAGCCCAGTTATGTCTGTCAGACAATTTCTATGATCATATAACCTTTTTCATATAGCCACGTAACTCCCCAGACTGTAACTCCCTTGATTATTAGGTGTGGGGCGCAGTTGAACAAGAGCTCAACAAATCTCCTTGTAACAACAAAGATGGACGGAAAGCCAGAATAAAGCCAAAAGAGATGCAGGAGATTCTGAAAATGTCTAAATTGCACAAAAATGCAAATAACACTGACATTTCTTATTAACAGATATAGATGTGAGAACCTTAAAATTATCAAGAAAGTGGCGGAATAGAAGGTTTGCTGCTATGCAGAGCCGACAGTAGTCCTTAGAGCCAAAGGGATGATATACCATGCTTTATTTTATTAGCAGATAACAGCTTAACATCATTTACGACTCACTTGCATTCATTGCAAGCTACACTAGGCCTCTTCCTGTATAAAAAAACAACAACATTATAATGACAACACACAACCAAAAATATAAAACTAAACAAGCTATAGCCGCAAAACCTCGAACGTCCGAGGTATCCGTACCAACTTTTGTAGCGAGGAATCTATCCTTAACGAAAACTCCTCCGACAACCTCGCTCTATGTGAAACTAACTTGAGCCTTCAATATCTTCCTCCGATTTCTATATCCCTGTTTACCTTCCCCTCTTTAGGAAGGACTCCAAGGTCCATATGCGTAGCCTTTGCGTTTGTGTCAGTGAAAATCTTCCCCTAACTAGAGTGATATCTCTTGAATCTCCATACCACTATTGCATGTATCTACGTCTCTCTTTACTAAGCTCATTTTTATTTCTCTACCACTTCACTTCCACTCCTGACTGATCCTTGCTAGATAGCATCTCGGACAATAGAGACAGGGTCATTTACTCCCATCCGTTCGTTAACATATTTGTGTTCAGAGAAAGTAGCTGGAAAATTCTATCACA
This sequence comes from Ascarosepion bandense, assembly GCA_037127315.1. Taxonomy (NCBI): domain Eukaryota; kingdom Metazoa; phylum Mollusca; class Cephalopoda; order Sepiida; family Sepiidae; genus Ascarosepion; species Ascarosepion bandense. The sequence goes on from JBBBDQ010000183.1 coordinate 1,267,780, forward strand.
GATTTTGCTGAAGTTCACACCATGAACTTTTCAATCACTCAATCACTCACGCAAGTGGGTAATTTTCCCACACGTTTCTCCAATAACCTGATGGATTCTGCTCACTGCTATATCTTTCGGAATCTCCTGCAAATCTTTTAGACGGTTTTCTTGTTTAAGTTGGTGAATTCTGCCATAATCCTTGCCTTCCATTCACTTTTGGTGTTACAAGGAGATTTGTTGGTCTTCGTTCAACTGTGCCCCACACATAATAATAGATGGGGCTTACATATAGCCACCTCACTCTAGAGAGTGGGGTGGCTATATGTAAATGGTGATGTGGTCGCAGAAATGTTTTGACAGCCATGACTGGGTTCTTTCCCTGTGTGATATGGTGCAAAATCCTTTTGTTAGACATTAGGACTTATAGCGGCTACCCTCTTTACCAAGGGCAGTACTGCCTACTCAACGTGCTTGATGTACATTCCTGTGCAAATTAAATGAAACAAATCAAATAGTGTCTTCCTATGATCGTTCACACTTTCCTTGATCCCGTATACGTCGACTTTTGACGTTGTTTTCTCTTCTGACAGCATTTTCTTTTATGTTTTAGATTCATGGATACAGTTTGTTTTTTGTTTTTTTGTTTTGTTTTTGTTTTTTGTTTTTTTGCCATGATGACACGATTGACAGCTGAAAGGCTGACCCAACAATTTCTCTGTAAGGCTTACTAGTGTGTTCGTGCAGCGTTACAGCTTTCGTACGGTTCCTGGGAGTGACGTCCTCGCAAACAATGGCCGTAGGACAAATAATCGACAGTCGAGACAATAGTGTCCGTGCGTGATAAAAATATCATCCAATCACGGATAACGCAACATTTTCCAAAGCCAAACAAATTTCATCATACACACCAAAAATAGATTCGTGTTACTGCACACCATTGCAAATGACTTATTCTCTAGAAAAATAGAACTCTATTGCACACTATCACTATAATAGGTTTAAAACTGACTGTATGGTAAAAGAAAGGAAACTAAAGCAGTTGTTTCAATTATTTTGCAGAATGATGTGGGCCTCCGTGCTCAGTCTGAGACTTTTTAGGAAGATGAATGAGGGCATAACGTCGCCATTACTAGTGATCACTCCAAAAACATTTCTAATTGTCATTAGACTCATTCAACTCTTTCGAATCATCTGCACTGTCCTGAGATTGACACCCAAACTCTCTAAAATGTTTATATTGGAGCTTCCAGCGAAAACGCAGGCCTTAGAGCACGCCGTTTCCAAGTTTCTAGTAGAGTTGGGTCATAGTGCTCTTTTTCTCACAAATGGTCTCAACTGACATACATGCACGAAATTAAAAATACAATATCGTGACAATTTACTCATCGCATCCTGTAGCTTGATGCATAGATATGTTTTAATAGACAGTGATACATACATACATACATACATACATACATACATACATACATACATATGAAGATAGATAGATAGATAGATAGATAGATAGATAGATAATGTATTTGCATGAAGAAAGAAAGAAAGAAAGAAAGAAAGAAAGAAAGAAGCAATTACATAAAGGTTAAAAAAGGAAGAAATGGTCAAACAACCACCAAAAACAGGAAACTGATATGTTTATTTATTTTCAAGCATTAAAAATATGAGAAAGGAAAGAAAAAGTGAAAAATAGAAAAACATTTTTCTTTTCTTTCTGTCTCTCTCTCCCTCTCTCTCCCTCTCCCTCTTTCTTTATCTCTCTCTCTCTCTCTCTTTCTCCCTCTCTCTCTAGTTCGTTCAGATAATGTTTAACTGTATTCATTCGTGAACGGGCGACAAAACGAAGCAAAAAATGGTGTCTAAGTCTCATGTGGGCTACGGTAGAGAAAACATCAATTGGCTTCTATGGAAGTAATTTGAGATGTACAGCATGCGAGGAAAAGTGTAAAGACTTGTTCAGCTAACCTCTGAGGTTTGAAAAACATTTCACCTGCTGTTCTGTAAGCTGAGAGAGAAGGATCTCTTATTCGTTTCAGATACGACTAGATGAAAATAACTCATCGGATGTAAACCAGGATAAGTGGTGTTTATGCCCCAGAAATTACCTCTGTAATCGACAAAAAATATACACAGTAAGGATATGCACGCAAGTATACAGGCGCGCGCACACACACACACACACACACACACACACACACACACACACACGCACACACACACATGCACTCACGCATACTTACACACACACACACAAATACATATATATATATATATATATATATATATATATATATATATCCATTTCTATTCTAACAGTTTCTTTTCTTTTCTTGCACATCTCACTTCTGGAACTCCCTTCCGATTTCTTGCTTCCCTGCCAACTACAATCTTCAAAAATTTAAATGCAACTTTAATCGCAATCTATTGTCTTCCTGAAGCTTGTTTCTTTATTACCCTTTCCTTGTTTTTCTTCGTTCTCTTTCATTATCTGAATTTCCTATGCTTAATGACATTATCGCCCACTTAGGGTGAAATGATTATTTATATGTAAGAAAGTACTTTTTTGTATATCTCCCCCGGCTATACGAAACAAACCGAGCCATCATCACACATCTCTCCATCTCAAATTAACTGTCTCTGTTTCTTACTGAAAGCCAAATCAGCCGTCATTTTACCAGGAGAATGGTTACCCTGATGGTAATAACTAGTAAGGTTTTCTCGTGATAATAACTAGTTTTCTTGTGGTAAACCAGTAGGTGAATTTTGTTGGCTGCTTGTCAGTGACAGCGATAACATAATGAGTGAGATAAACATTCATATCCTAATATTGCAGACACGTATTTTACGCGTGGAATATTTCCACAGATGAATATGAGAGGAAGAAAATCCTTTTTTGCAAACAAAGCTTGCCTTCTCGCTACTCTCTATTTTGTCAATTCACAGACCAATGAAAAGACACCGTCACTTCTTGCTTCTGTTTCCTTTTTGTGTGTGTGGTATTTGTGACCCTCAACTGACCCTATCAAATATTTTGTGTTTCAGAAAGACGATATATTTTCAACTACCTGTTTAGCAGTATTTTTTAACCACTTTATTCAATCTACATGGATAAACTGCTCCCATTCCAATTGTTTAGAGGAAATGTTGTATCAGCTAATGTATGTTTTAACTAATGCTTGAATCTACTTGAACAAGCAATTCGTATAATTCAGGGGCCTTTTTTCGTTCCCTGTTTTTTTTTTTAATCAGAGAGTTCCAAATGTTGTTGATTTCTATGCGAGGTCTAATGAGTAGGCTGTCGATATGTAACATGTACGCTGATTATTTAAGTCTTCTTATGCTCATGTATTTTCTTCTGTTTTCTTTAATTTCATTCTGCACGGGTTCATGGAACTTTTTACTTTGATATATGATCATCCATACTTGATGTCAGTGCATCTACCAAAGAAAATCTACATAAAGAAAGATTAGGTGTTTTTTGACTGATTTTGTCACTAATTTGAATTCGAAAACATATTTTGATTTTGGATTGTAAGAATAATTGTCCTTTTTTTTTTAATACTGCAATTGTTTGACTTAATCCAGTCATTCCTCTCAGATCACACAATGAAGGTAGTATTGAACGGACATGCCTCCCAATGCTATCACAGAAACGCGAGTGTCCCTCAAGGCTTTATTCTAGGTCCCACACTTTACCTTATCTACATTAACGATCTCCCTTGTGTAAAAAGATCCCAATACGCTGACGACACTACGCTTTACTCTCGCATTGATCAAAAATCTGCCGAGGCTGAAAAAGCAAACCTCGCTGCCAAGCTAGAAAAGTCTCTCTCTCATCAGTATTCTCATCCTTCTCCTACCCTCTTCCTGACATCCCCTATAACCTGTCTCTCTTTCTCATAACTTACTTCCTATGTAACTCCTTGCTCAACGGTGGCAGTAAAATTCCTTGCTTGGGGTGACACGATTATAAAAAAACATAACAAAGATTTTCTCCAGATACAGGTCTTACTATTTAACCCATAGCTGGGAGAGAAGATGGATCCATACTTTTCCCAAGAGGTCTTTCGTCTAAGAGGATATAAGCAAGATTAGCTAACGAGTTAGAATGCAAAATTATGAGTACTAAATTGGTTCAAAATACTTTTCAGTGAAAATATTTTGTGAAAAGTTCGAAAGGAAAAAAGACCTAAAAGACTTTTTAAGTTTTTAAATTAAAGTAAATAAATAAATAAAAAGAAATTTTGAAGCTGAATATAATTAAATTTCGTTAATAAATTTATTTCGAGTTTTAATTAAGTTTTAATTAAGAAAAGATTGATGAGTACTTCGAATGGTACTTAATGGTTAATGTAAATGTTTACTCAGATTCATTTTGTCTGGAGGAAAGTAGGCGGAATGATTATATGACGTTAGATCTTCGAGTGGGGGGTCGATTTTTGTCAGTCAGTCAGTTAAGTGCCATACGTGATACACGCTTGGGCGATCATGTCTCGCAAGAGACATGACTGACTGGGCAGAAGATTATCCCGCAGTAGATTGACATTGCTTTCTGCGGTAAAATGGTTGCCAACCAAGGCTATAGAACCCAATCTGTCCTGCTATTTAACCCATAACTGGATTAATACCTTTTCCAAGGGTATTTGCGCGTAAGATTCAATGGATTCAACTAGAATTCGAACTCGGCTCGCCGGCTTCTCGTTCCGAGCCGATAGCCACTGTACCACAACGCACATCCGATTTTTGTATCTTTTGTAAATACCAAATTTATTTTTATACTTCTCTTTTCTTTTGTCTGTTCTTTTTTCTTCACTTCTTCTTGTTTAGAGATGTCTTTTATTTCTTTCCTAACATTGTCATATTAATTTAAGCTTCAGAATGAAGGAAAATGCTAACTCCGTCCAAGCAGACGATTGACCGCGCAATGCTCGATTTCCTGAATTAAAGTTTGAGCTAATTATTTCTATATTTTCAAAAACCAACGCACGCAGATAATGATACTCGTCTCACTGAAACAGAAAATGTTTACGATCAGCATACAAAACACAATGTGACCGATTTCAGCTGTTATGATGATCTCTGGGAAAGAAAGCAGGTGCAAATTTAAATAAAACAAGAATTCAATTTTTTTTCTTTTTAATTTCATGCCGTATTAAAAATACAGATGGAAGTAAATAAGCATCTTTATATATATATATATATATATATATATATATAAATGATTTATCACATAATATACCGAGTTAGTATAGGTGTGTTTCGGTTAAACATAAATTGTGGATTTATTGTTTGTTTTATCTCACCTTCTTATTGCTCTTATAAAACATTCTAGGTACTCTTCCCTATCATATGTTTCTTGTTCCTGGGTTCTTTAGTTAGTTCATACTAGCGCCTTGCTATAACCTCAGTTAAGCACTGAACCATCGGGTTTTACGTCTTTGTACCCTTTTACTTCTTTAAAAAATGATCTGCATTCATACTTGCGATTGTTATTGCTATAATTTATAAAAGATGTTAAACTGAAATATTTAACGATGCCATGGGTATTATATAGTTGAAGGACTCGCAAGAAACTTATTCAAACATTAACTTAAAAATTCAGGAAATTCAAAGAGAAAAATTATGTTATTTTCAAAAGTAATGCTACTTACTAGTATTTCAATTAATTTTTATTTCATTTGATCATTTTTGTTTTTTTTTCACAAAAAAGCAAAAATGATCAGATGAAATAAAAATTAATCGACACGTTCTTCATAATTAGTATTGTATTTTAGCCTGTTTTATTCCATAATATTATTATTGCTCTTTATTACAATATTTTGGGTCGAGATACTTTTCATTATTATCATTATTTTATTACTAATTTTATTCCATGTTATTATTGCTGCTTTTTTCTCACAGTATTCAAGTTCGATAATCTCTTTAGTCGCTGGAACAGACAGTTACGTTATTGGAACTACTGTAGTACTAACTTTTTGACAGATTATTATCATTGTTTTTGTTTTGTTTTTTTGTTCTTTTGTTTTTTTGCTGTTTTATTTTTTGGTATTTTTTTAATTCTGACTTCTGACTTGCGGAAACAATCACTTGGATCGTGACCCGACTTTAAACACTAAATCTGTTGAACCCGTTTTGTAAGGACTTTGCCTCACCTCTTTGGCTATACAATGTTCGATGAAGCAGAGCACAACTATACAAATCTATCACCCTTTTCAAGATTGGAAACAAAGTAAATAAGCTATCAGCGAGACACAAGCATTTGAGAAAACTAAAAAAAAAAACGGCAGGTCAACTGTCATGCGTTCCATGGCAACGGGGATTTATTTTTAATCATTTTGCTCTAAGCAAGAAAATAAAGTCGCTAAGATACAAAAAGGCTACTGAGTGTGATGAACATGAGAAAATAAAAAAGGAATTCGTAAGACAACAGACTACGTTGACATTGTATTTAAATATTTAAAAAGACCAAAATTGACTGGAAAGCAAAAGTTGGAAAAGAATTCCACAAGCGAAAAGTGTCATAGAAAAACTTTTAGCATAGAACATGCGGTTACATATTTCAATTGTGAAATTATGAGACCTTGATGATAATCTAGTACTGTGTTTAGATTCATAAAGTCTAGGTACCATAGCGGAAAGTTTATCAGAACAATTACCATGAAATTATTTATAGAAATGACGCAGAGAAGCTACGTTACGGCGGTGGAAAAAATGACTGGTCCGTACAAGTAACAATGCAGATTCCTTAATGAATTAAATATATATTCTATATCGTACAACTGTTAAGTTCTTCAACATCCAACGCTTTTTTGCTAAATCTAAGACATTCCAAGCATTTGTTCAAACTCTTCTGTGACTTGATCACTTAAACATAACAAGAAATACAGAATAATATTTTCCGTTCCTGCAAAGCTTTCGACAGTAGTATCATCCTAGAAAAGGCAGTAGTCATATTCCAACCTGCTCCGAGTTCACTTTACACCAGCCTACATTAGTGGATGGGTACAAATTGAACCTGGTAGGTCAATTCATTTGCCATGGCAACACTGTAAACAGAAACTACACACTTGACGATGAAATATCTGCTCGCCGCATGATGCTTTTGTAACTGTAAAAGATCGAGTTTGGTCCAAGAAAGAACTGAAAAGTGCACAATGATGACATTCTACAATACCTTTGTGCCGGCATGCCTGTTGGTATCTCACACGCCAGACAGCTGTCATCGAAAAAACCAAATCAGTATCGAAGCGCCAACGGGCTTTGCTCGATAGGCCAATTCATTTGCTGAAATGTCCCGACTAACAGCATAATAACCCAAAAAATGCTCTACAACAAATGAAGCATTTCAAGTACAGTTTAAAAGTTAACTTTTGCAGCCAACCTTATAGATGATCCTGTGTTAACTTTTAGATCGATGCTGGTGATCAATATAATTGCAGTTGTATAATTCATAGATGCACTAAGATCTTTCAAGAACATGAAATGAGTTGAGCAAATATAAAACATGCAACTGGGAAAGGAAAATTATTCATCATTCAATTTATATGTGATAAATGTACCAGAGTATGTCTCCCTAATGCAGGTTTCATTAGCCACAAAAAGAGTCATATTTGTAGAACTTTCGCAAATTATAATCACTACTTGGCTGGAAATAAATTTACATGCAGAGAAAAGTGCAGAAACCGGTCTAGTCTCACCTATTACATGAAAAACCACGAGCTGGCTGAACAGTCTTTACAAAACAGGTTTAACCCTGTACAAAATCAACTTATCTTGCCGGATCTGCAATAAGCATTACGAGTTACTTGCCGGGTTTTTTCATTCTCACAAACAAACAAACAAACAAAATTTGTTTAAACTTGATTATCATACGGTTAAACGAGTCAAGAGCCATCATATATGTACTGAGGGTCAGATTTTGTTCTCCATTCTGTCACAATTAACAAATGATGATTATCTAGTTATGGGTTTTATTTCCTTTGATTTCTATGTCCTCCTATTATATATATATTTTTTTTACTTTTCCTATATATATATATATGTGTGTGTGTGTGTGTGTGTGTGTGTGTGTGTGTGTGTGTGTGTGTGTGTGTGTTTAGCAGCTGTCGATCTCCGAGTGACCACGGAGAACATGGATTTGTGTCCAAAGAGTTATGGTTCAGCTGCTGATGTCAGCGCAGCATCTGTTATGGTTGTACAGGCCCACACCGGAGTGACAGTAGAGACTGCAACGAATGTATGTGAAGACGCTCTCCCCCGATTCCGCCGTTTTATTTGTTTTCCTTCGATCATTTCTCTTCTCTCCGCTCCGGTCCTCAAATTTTCGGTGCAAATCATATCTCCAGCATGAGCGATCGTTGGCGACGTATTTAGAACAGCGAAGACGTTCAGTAAAAAAAACAAAAAAAACACTCGTAATATAAAAAATTATTTCTTTTTTTAATTTTTATTTTCTTTTTTTTTATCAACTACTACATAAAATGGTTTGTTAGTAGTTGTTAGCATACGGGTGTTTGTCGACCTAATTCGTTCTTATATCAGACGCGACACTTGGTTAAGCCGATAAGGTTTGACTTGCGGCTTTAATGAGGCTTGTTTAACTGATTTGGTAAGTTTGTCTCAAGGCTGATATCGGAGTTTCGCTTTGGCAGTTAGTCACGTGCGTTTTGTTCTGTTTTGTCTTCTCTTCAATTCACTATGTGCATTCGTATTTATTACCAAAAACTAGTAAAAAACGTCGTAATTTCACCATGTGCTTTTATCAAAACAAATTAGTCGGTATCCAATTTTTTTCAATTCCGACATCTCTGCAGGGAGATTTTCCAAGTCAGTTTTATATTTTATTCCTGTCCAAAATCAGACACAGGACACTTGGCTTCTCGCTCTCTGGTCAAAACATCCCTTAAGTAACGTTGTTGCCTTTTAATTGATATTTAGAATTTTTACCGGTTTTATCAACCAAATGTCAACACCTCACATGTTAATATTGTTCTTAACTGGTCACCTGATTCGTTTTTGAATTTTCAATTCCCGGGAAATGAACTGTCTCGTTCTTTATATCTGTAACCCTTTTTATAATAAGTTTATCAGTGTCTGTTTTTTTCTTTTTATACAAAAGCCGTTATTATTATTACTAATTTTTTTTCATTTGATGCCATATTCATTTAATTTTATGAAATTTCAAGAAATTTATTTTTGTAGTACTTAGTGTTAATATTAGTTATATTAGTGTTTATATTAGTTATAATAGTAAATGCTCGGAGACTTTACGTCATGATTTATTTTCTTAAAAAGAACCCCATTAATCGACACTGAATCGTAAAATAAAAAAGACATTAAAACCAAGTCATTATTTAATTCGAACAATTTTAATTTTAATTTTTTTTTGTATGAAATAAAATATGGTGCTTTTTTCCTTAGAAACATTTTTTTAAACGAATAAATAATTTTACGAGAATATTTTCCTTTTTTTATTTTAATTAGAATAATTTATAGACATTTCATTCTTTTAAAATTCTGTATCAATTTGTAGCGGTCATGTAAAACAGTTATTAAATTATACGTGTATTTACTCATCCTAAATCCTATACATATATATATATATATATATATATATATATATATATATATATATATATATATACGTGTTTTGCTATTTTTTAAGTTACAAAGTGCTAGCTTAAAAAGTGAATCATTTTCAGACATTTTTTTAATAATAAACGAATATAAATCGAGAAATTGAATACAAAGTTATAAAACTGTGGATAGGTATTTCTTCAGTAGAAATAAATGACTACAATTTTCACGCATTTTTGTGTAGAAAATCGTTTGTCTTTCGGAATCGATTTCGAAGATAATATTTCATAGATTTTGCTTTATTTGTATATATTGCTCCTACTTGAAAATAAAATGCCACATATATAAATGATTCGTATTCAATCACCATAAAAAATTTACTGGCAACAGGTGTTTTGTCGAAAGATAGATAAATAATAACAGACTTAGATATGAGCACACTTAGATATTATGAATAGTCTTAGAAAGAAAGAAAGAAAGAAAGAAAGAAAGAAAGAAAGAAAGATGGAAGGTTTAAATATAAAAGTACTTTAAGAGGAAGTCATACAGATGTGAAATTTAGAAGAGAGAAATAATTTAAATATAAACAAACTAGAAAGAAAAAAGAAAGAAAGAAAGAAAGAAAAAAGAAAGAAAGAAAGAAAGAAGAGAAAATTAATGAAAATATCAGGAAATCTTTTATGTAAACCTACGTAAAGATATGAAAATTTAGATGTAAAAAGATTTTAATATGAATACAATTTAAAAGAATGAAGGAAAGAAAAACAATAGATAAAAAAAGGAAAAAGAAAGCAAAATAGGGAGCTTTTTAAGCAAGCCTACTTTAAGAAGTAAGCGTACATGAAGTGTCTGAAGTAAAAAAAAAAAATTAAATATGAACTGATTTCTAAAGAAGGAATATTCGTTTATATCTGGGGAGATTGAGATTAAGCCATAGGGCGTGAAGGCCCTTAGAAAAAAAAGAAAAGAAACAAACAAACAAAGTGAACAGTTTGGTTAGAATAGAAAGAAACTGAAGTGTCTCAGTAGAAAAGAAAGAGAGAAAAATACAAAGAATATATATGAAAGCGAAAAGAATAAAATAAGGAAGCATTTCATTTGAAGAAAAGAAGGCTTTTTTCTACACATATTTTCGGTGGACTCGGTCCAGATCTGAAAGTTTGGGAAAAAAAGAAGGTTTCGCTTTAAAGAAATTTTGAAGAAGCCATATAAAGAAATAAATGAAGAGGCATAGAAAAAAGAAAGAAAATGTAAGTAAAAAAAGATGCATGAACTCAGATGTAAAGAGACATGGTGAGAGAGATGCACGTAGAAAAATAGTACTTATGTTTCGTACGTATTTGCGTGTATAAAGTTTATGGTATTTGTTGGAAATTTTATTTTTGTTAAACATGTTATTATTTCTTCATTTTTGTTTAACGATTAAACTATTAAGCTTTTCTCGCAACTGTCTGATATTCCTGTGTAAAGAAAAGTTTAAAGTTTATGAATAACGCGTAGAGAAGAAAAATATAGGTATTAATATATTGTTCATCATGTTAAAGTTGTTTCCAAAATTGGATTTATCGCAACTGAAATTGTACCTCAATTCATTATTATTATTATTAAAATGATGCTTGATGTTGAGTGGAAGGTTACTTGTTTAGATTGTGGTTGGTTGTTTGATAAAATATCAAATCCCTCAATAAATCTCGAACTTTGTTCAACAAAAACTTTTAGGCAAAATTCGACTTTATTCATCAACATAGTCTCATTCTAGGGTGATTCCAACGCTTCTCTAACAATTCGATACTTTTTTGTAGAACGACTTGTCTTTGCCCCAAAATACACATCGGTGTTACTTCTTCACTGGAGCCAAATCTTTTTCCCTGGAGGATTCGTTTGAGGTCTGAAAACAGCCAGTAGTCGGTGGGGGCCAGATCTGGAGAATAGGGAGGATGTGGAAGTAATTCAAAGTTCAATTCATGAAATTTTGCCATCGTTGCGATCGACTTGTGACACGGTGCGTGGTCTTGGGGAAATATCAATTTTTTTTCTTCTTCATTTGTGACCGTTTTTGATGATTTCTTCCTTCAAACGCACCAATAATGGTATATAATATTCGCTTTGGGTGGTTCTTCTATTGTCAAGGTAATCGATGAACAAAATACCTTACACATCCCAAAATACGGAGGCTAAAACTTGCCTGCTGATGTTCGTGTCTTTGGTCGCTTTTGACTACTCAGCTAACCGCCGATTTGACTCCGGGGTGAAGTGGTGGATCCATGTTTCATCCATAGTCACATTTTTATGCAAAAAAAACTGTTACGTTGCAACAGTTTCAAACAACGCTCCGAATTGTTGTTTTTGATCAAACGTGAGCAAACGCGGCAACCACTTTGAACACAACTTTCTCATTGACTAATGTTCATGCCAAATGGTGAATACACTGTTTTCTGATATGTTCAACTTCTCTGATATCTCACGTAACTTCAATTTACGATCGGCCAAAATGAGTTTGTGGATTTTTTTTGTGTGTGTGTGTGTGTGTGTGTGTGTGTGTGTGTGTGTGTGTGTGTGTGTGTGTGTGTGTGTGTGTGTGTGTTTTCCGAGACAACTGCTGATTTTGGATGACCTGAGTGTTCAGCATCATTTGTGTCTGTACAGCCGCGTTTAAAGTCAGCATACCACCTCTTAAACGTTGTTTCCGACAGAGCAGAGTCCGAATAACACTTATCAAACCTTGCATGAATAGTATTTTTCCCATCAGAAAGCAATGCTTTATCAACACATGAAATTCAGATTTTTCCAATGTTTTGAAAATTTGCAACACTAGCTTCACTTAAATAACTGTAATTTGTAAACTAATAATCCGTTCTGATCCAAATTTTGTCACTTGCCATTTGAAGATTAGTACTTCATAAAATCATATGGATTTTTTATTAGTGGTACCATCTCTGTCAGGCCCAGGACTTATTGAGGGATGTGTTAAGTAACATTTTTTTCAATCTTACCGACAAAAAAATAGGTAAACTTGACCATATATGGAATGAGATGATAATAGCGCAGCTAAACATACGGGATTTTGATTTCAATTCTTTTAATAAAGTATAGAACTTGCGGTTACGTTTAGAAATAATAAATGCAAAATACATTGCATAAGCACTAGTTCTGTTTTTATTTTCGAAGACGGCTAAATATTATGTCAAATCCCTCTACTAAAATATCATAGAATCTTCAAAACCGAAACAATTGATCCTGCCATGTTAATATAAATAAAAATTGATTAATGCTATTTCGCCTTAATCCTCTTACAACGCTGATTACACTACCATTTTTCCCGCCCCAGAAAGAAATCTGGCGAAGCGGCCAAAGATAATCTCGCTGCTGTTCTCGAGAAGGACCTTCACTCTATGGTAGACTAGAGTAAGAAATGGCTTTTAAATTTTAATGCTTCTAAAACGAAGCAGCTATGTGTCAACAACCACAGGCAGTCCCTCCTACTCCCCCATCAGCATAGACCAAACGAGTCTCCCTGAAAGCAATACACTGCGCCTCCTCGCCCTCTCTTCCAACCTCAATTGAAGCCATTACATTGAATCAATAGCTAAATCGACTGCTAGGAAGGCTGGGTCACTGTGTCGGGTCAGGAATTTTTTTTCCCGCTGAAGTCCATCTTGCGCATATACAAATCAACCATCCGACCGTGCATTGAATACTGTTGTCATATCTGTTTGGGTGTCCCTGCCATTCATCTCAGGATTCTCGACAGGCTCCAAAGGAGAATCTGTAACGTCCTGACCTGGAAGCGCGACTCCAGCCACTTTCTCACCGGCGGGGTGTGGCTTCTCTCTGTCTATTCTACAAATATTTTCATGGCTTCTGCTCTGACGATCTTAGCTCACTGATGTTCCCTCCACAAGAATTTCCCCGAGCAACCAGACGGGCAAAAAAGTCACACCTTTTACAGTTAAATTAACTAAATGCAGCAGGTTTCTTTCTCACACTTCCAGCCTATAGAACTACCTTCTGTATACTTGCTTCCCTGACGGCTGCAATCTACAAGAATTTAAATGCAAAGTCCATTTCAATCTTTTGTCTCCAGCCCTTCTCTCGTCCTTTCTCCGTCATCTCGTGTATCTTTGTTATGGTGCCCTATCTACAGTGGAATGTACTCTTCCTTCTTCCATAAATACTAACCTGCGTGACTTCTGATGAGAGGCAGTCGTGGGGCAGTTGTGAAGCAGTAGTGAGGCAGTCAAGAGTCAGTCTAAAGGCAGTCGTGAGGCGGTCGCGACGAAGCGTAGCTAGACAGTTCGCACTTACACTTCTATTTGCTGATTACTAACACTCGTACTTGTATATATGTTTTGTTATTTTAATACACTGTTTGAACTTACCTTACCGTGTCTTTCTCCCTGGCCCTAACAGGCCGCAACAACTTGGCGACGAAGATTCGCCACAACACTTTTTTCTTTTCCTTTCTCACTCTACCTTCGCAACTGTCTTAACACCGCTATTCCCATCCTTCTCTTGCCCTTTCTCCGATACCCCCTGTAACTGGTTCGTCTTTCTCTTTGCTCTCCTCCTGCTTAAACATTCATTCTTCTCTTATGTAGCCCCTGCGCACCAGTGGCGGTACCGCTTTGCTTGGGGTGAAACGATTAAAAAGAAAAAAATAACAACAAAATTTCTTTGGGTCCTATCACACGTTTCTCAGCATCTCTTTTAATTTTTATAAAGTACTGAAAAAATCGTCTCTTGGGATCAGCACCAGCTGCTTTGTTACGTTCTTTTCGTCACTAGAATATAGATTCTAGGTGATGTGACTTTTTTGTATTTTTTAATAATTTCAACCAAGCAAGGCAATGAACCCACTATGATGCAAAATGATGCTGTGGGTGAAAGAATATGAAATAAGAAAAACGTTGTTCATTAAAAATAAATGAACAGGTAATTAAGTATTATAAATTGCATTTAAATTTTTGAAGATCAAATTTAACTGAAAGGCAAGAGACAAGAAAAGATTTCCCCAAGCGTGAAGTGTGAGAGAAGCAACTCTTAGGATAGAACTTACAGCTACATCTAGCCATTTGATCTGTAAAATGAGATCAAACTGCCAATCTAGTACTGCACTTAAATTCGTAAAATAAAGGTACTAAAGAACAATTACCAAATGCTTGCAGAAAAACACAGGAAAGCTGCATTACGATAGTGGAATGTAAGTGAAGCCTAGATGCTAGGTCAGATTACATTGCAAGATTATTCTTTGAATTTTATCAAGAATCTTAATTCATGAACAAATGATAGACTTATAAATGCGTATGGTAGATTCTGGCGACGAAAAATCACTTTCGAGCACGACACAGTGAACCAACATTCGGAGCAGCAGACTTAGCAACTGATTGAATATAATAATTCCACGTTATATATGGGGAAATGGTTAGCCTGGGAGTGCGCAATGAGTCACTCTCCTGGGGATTAACATTGGCTATTCCCACAGGTAGAGCCTTGGGGAACTCTCCTCATTAATTCAAAAAGATTTGAACAATGGCTGTTCAAAGATACTTTTATTTCGTGATTCAACAAGAAAGACTGAATCAAATCAAAAATTTATCCAGAAATGTCATAGCCTCTCAATGCGGGAGAAAATCCATTTCAAAGCGTTTCAAACGCCTTCTAAATATTATCGAAGACAACAACCCGAGCTCCATCATTCTGGTAAAAAGTTATAGGCTCTTTCAGCAATAGCCGTTAACAGCTTAGCAGTCGGCGAAGAGAAACGAAAGCCAAACACTTCGTTTGATACAAAATTCTTATAGAACTTTCACCGATCGCAATGAAAAAGGGTTCCTTTATAGATGCTCCGTGTCTTGTGCACCTGTTTTGATTTAAACTCAATCCAGTGGTACTAGTACAAAGGAACCCTCGCTAAAGATGCTGGGAACATAATCGGTTCTCCCTACGGCTCTAGTAGGTAACTGGTTCCTGCTGCCATCCTATACATCTGCGAGATCCAGATCAAGCCAAAAATGAAATTATTCAGCCATATATGGTAGTAACTACCCAGTGTTTACTTTCCAATCTCGATAGAGTTCAAAAGCATCTTTCCGTCCTTGAGGGTGATGAATTATTTTCCACCCTACAATCCATTTTTCAAAGTTGAAATGTCACGAGCCTGTCAGTGCTCTATCGCTATTTCCATATATCAAATGTTCAGACAAACTACATTCCTTAGTTTCATCAGTTCTAATCTTCACGGCTTAAACGCGCCTTGCCAGGCACATTGTAGCGAACTGCATTCCTTCCCTTTGTATTCCATTGATGAGATGTAAGTTCCAATTAAGCAGCTTTTTTCCTAAGAACCGCCATGTTATGAAACCAACTGACAATATGTTGCTTCCCTGATCACTCTAATCTTAACCGATTCAAATCTATTGTCAACCATTATCTCCCCAACATATCTCTAAAAATGTGCCTCTTACTCTATAACTCACGACCATAAATTGCTCTTGAGTCTTGTAGTGGGTAAATATCATTGTAAAAAAACTAATTGCCTAATAAACAAAAATGAGTAAATGTTTCACTTCTGAATTTTTATACACACACACACACACACACACACACACACACACACACACACACACACATATATATATATATATATATATATATATATATGCATGTATAAGCATACTTATTTAAGTAGATGCTAACTTTTATGTTAAATAAAAGTGCCCAAGAGAAAGTACAGATAAAAAAACATAAAATACTTTTATAACTATTCATTTCACTAAAAGAATACAACGAAAATTTTAAAATAAACCCAACATGCAGACTCGTAAATCCAACCAAATGTAAACAAATAAAATATTACTTGAAAGAATTAACTCTGAATTAACGAAGAAAGTAGAATTAAACCAGTGAAAAACACAAAAAGTAACTATAAACTGGTTCCTAAACTTAAAAACAAAACAAATATAAGTTCGCATTTATAAAACTAGATGCAAAAAATTTCTACTCTGCTATACCAGAATCTGTGCTGGACAAGGTAATTTCCTTAGCTTAAAAACAATTATATATGAACACAAACGAAGTAAAATTCATTAAACAAAATTACTATTATTCGAAAACGAAGATGCGTGATTAAAGAAAGAAAGTATCTCTGAAATTATGATAGGAAACTTTGACGGTGCTAAACCCGCGAGTTCATAGGTATACATTTATTTCATTAACTAAGTCAATTCGATAAAAAAATGATATAAGCTTCTACAGAGACGACGGTTCGATTCTTAAGAAACTGTAATATTAAAAAAACAGACAAAGCTAGAAAAATAATCTTAAAACTTTTCAAAAATATGGGATTCGACATTTTTTGGTCTGATCTGACTCTTGTAAAGGTAGAGGATAATATGAAGAGTCAGGTACCTACTGGAGCGGTATATGGGGGCCGGCCATTTTACTTTTATGATAGCTCTTATGTACGAGATGAGATGTGACTTTGAGGCCCAATCGTCCTTCAAGACACGACGCCTCTTCTTCTCTGGGTGCTCAACGACCTTGTTGATTAAAAGGCTCAAAGTGCTTGCAGATAATACTTGAAACTCTGATTCGTTTAAACTGGGAATGGGGAAATCTCACGCCCGCCTTCTTGAAAATACATTTAATATCTTCCACAAACTTGGAAAGGATTTCTCCTTCAATCAGGGTTGAACAACTTTGTTAAAATCGGGTATAATTCCGGGTTGAGATTCTTAAGAACAACCACTAGAATTATGTCTGCGCCTGTGGCTTTCTTAGAACAAAGATTTTGATATGTTTTGACATTTCTCGTGCTGAAATCGTCATGCTAGTGAGACTGTGCCCAGTGAGATATGAGAAGTTCCAGAGAATATGGTCTTTGTCGAGTGTTGCGTTTCAGATGAAGATCGAGGGAGATATGAGCCCGAGGTCATTTATAATTATAAGCATAGCAGCTTTACCTCTGTTCATGATTTGGTTGACATCGTCCAGAATTCAAGGGATCAGATTTGTTTCTTTTCAGCCTTGAACCGGAAAGCTTGTGCATAGCTGCCGTCTTGTCAGTGATACGGAAGCGTTCCTCGATTATCTAAGTTAGTTCATAGACGATGACAAAGTTTTTGCAATATCTGATTTCATCATCGGTTTTGTTTGAGTGGCCTAAAAACTATTTTTGGTAGATATTGAAGTAAACGGGTATATGAACGCTAGCCAAGAGAAGTTCATAAGGATATTACCAATCCTGTCAGATATTCGGTCGAAGTTTACCGACCGTTTGTCCTGAGGGTAATAAAGAGTAAAGACAAATGTGTCACTATGAATAAGTGGCACGGGGAAGCGCATATGCAGATGGTAGGGGTCATCGTTTGTTGTCTCCCAGCCATGGGAAATCCCGTCTTTGATGTATGCTCAGAGTCCGTAGTCATGTGAATTAGGTAATCGAGGTTTGTTATGAGGGGTGAATAACCCGGAATTGTGACATTCTGTAGTGGTCTTGAGGTTTTGACTCCTGTTTCAGACAAAAACAAGAGGTTAGCTTTAAGTTGAGGAAGATGGTGTCCCATTTCTGGAAAGTTGGAATCATTGATGTAGGAGATGGTATACCAGGGGTCTATTTGTTTAGGTTGGTTTCTTCGTTTTCTTCATTTTAATTTATGCAGAAATGCACACACACACACACACACACACACACACACATATATATATATATATATATATATATATATATATATATATATATACGAATCTTATTTTGTATTAATAGGTTCCGTAATAGCTTACGTCCATATCTCATTAAAACACCGGTTCTCGTACGATCACTGAAGTTAAGCAACGTTGAGTCTGATCAGTATCTACATGAGTGACTACTTGGGAATATATCGTTTTATATGTTTGTATGTGCAGGTGGTGCAATAGATAATGGCTCAGAATTGGAAACGGAACTGTCGGTTTTGCTATAATCACTTAATAACCTTGGGAAAGTTACTTATCAACCTCGTCTCTCTCTAGATATAAGTTAATTAGTAGGACTTGTATCGATAAATCATTACTGTCTTTATTTATACAATTTTTAAAACTTTTCTGGTTTTAAATAGCTTCTAAAAGTTTTCTAAGTCATAAAAGAACAATAAATCAATCAATCTTAAATTATTATCGTTTCTTATTTGTTTAAATTATGTCTGTATTTGCCGTATCACAAGGTAATCATCTGAGTAAATGAACGTTTGGCGTTTTTAAATATAGCATGCGTAATAAGCCATCGCTACATATATATAATATATAATCATAATAAATCGGAACTATAGATATCATGTGTAATAAATAATGACCTTTTAATTACACATTTCGCAAACATCTGATATTTAGATATTTTAGAACGGAATTCTATAATAAAATGATATTAAAATTTCTGGCTAGAATAGAATAATTTTCAATGCATTTGTTGAGTAAAATAACTGTTGATATTGTATAATTATTCCCAATCTACTTTTGTAGTAAAATAATTTGCTGTGCATTTGTAAACTGATTTTAGATGTTTTTGCATAATAAAATAATTTGCAGTAGATTTTTATTCAAAATATTCCAATGTATTTCTATAGTGAAATAATTTGTATTATATTTGCATAATAGGATACATTTCAGTCTTTTTGTCTCGTAAAATAATATTCAGTAGATTATCATACAAATGTTTCCAATGCATTTGTATGGTAAAATAATTTCTATAGAAAATGTGTTCACTATGAGAAACCGAGAGTATATGAATACAAATAATGTGAACAGAAATCATAATATTGGATGGAAACAGTCTGTTTAATGTTTAAATGCAATTGTCATTGCCTTAGTATTTCATTTATGCATGAAACACGCACGGCCATACATAAACACACACACACACAAAAATCGACATATATGCACGCACAAGTTCACTCGAAACTTCAGTTAATCGCTAATGATGAGTGAGAAATAGTCGGTCCATTAGTTAATAAGACTTACTCACCATTTGTAAAACATAATGTTAATCATATCTACATACATCATAAATCAAATCACCCACCATCCATTATTAAAGATATACCACATTCAGTTGAACACAGAATTAAAACAAATTCCTCCACCGAAGACATTTTCTATCAGTATTGTCATTACTATGATACAGCCCTAAAACATAGCGGCTATAATTGCAAAGATATTAAATATCATAAATAAATTAATCATAATACCAAACATAATCGAAATAAGAAAATAATTTGGTACACAAATGGTTAGTACCAAGTTAGGCAATAAATTCCTTAATCTAGTTCAAAAACACTTCCCAACTAATAAACCCCTTTCGAAAATTTTAATAAAAATACACAAAAACATAGTTATAGCTGCACTGATAATCTTAATAAGATAATAAAACGCACAATAATAACATCATAAACAAAATTATGACATTAATTAAAGTCCAATTTACCATAAATAATGATAAAAATAAAATTTTCTGCAATTGTCATAACCCTAACATATGTCCTTTGTAAAATAAATGCCTTACAGATTCCAGTGTATAACAAGCTAGTATCTCAACTAAAAATCCTAATCTAACATTATATCTAGGTACCTCCAGTCAAATCGATATCAAAACAACAATAAATAAAAAAGGTCCCAAACTCAATAAAACAAACCTTTTCTCTCAAAATGTTTATATTTTTATTAAGAGGAAAGATCAAAGTAATTTTTAATTATTTCTTAAAAATTTTTTCATCCTTTCTAACAATTTCGAAATTTTGTCAATGTTTTGTTTTGATTTGAGTTAGCGGCTAAGAAACGTTTACTACTGCTTTACAATGGACACCTAATTACCCATTTTTTTCGGTTACAAACACATTATTTGGAAATTCTCACAAAATTCAAATAATTGTCGGATTTTAATGAAACGTTCAGTACTCATTCACAAATGAATAAAATTATTTTTGAAATTATAATTTTTTAAAAATCTTGATAAAAATATTTTCTACCTCTGTTACCCCCCTCCACGTAAATCCATGAAATCTTAATAAATTTTACACTGATGGCTAACTTTTGTTTTATTATTTCAACGCAGGACTCATTGGGGAATATAAATCATCTATTTTGTTTTATTTTAAGTTTGCAATCATTATCTGAAAGTCTTCTCCGAAGAGTAAAATAAAAAATGCAATAAAACTCTGATATAATTTAATTTGATAAGCTTTTAATCGCTGGAATAAATAACTATCGAGGACATTATACTCTGAAGAAAAAAAAATTCGATTAATAATGAAATTTTAAAAGAATTGCTTTCTTTTTTTTTTTCATTTTTTTTTATTATTATTAAATAATTTAATAACATATAAAATTTTTAAAATATTTTTAAATCTCCAAAGAATTGATTGCGAGTAGACTTTTTAGTTAGGAACTGATGATTTTATTGCCTATCCAAAATTGAAAAATTTAATAAAAATCGTTTTGCAGAAATATTTTAAATTAATTAAAAAAAACTTTTGTGTGAAATAGGTTCATTTTGATTAAGTCCGATGTTCCATTTGATTAAACACGATGTTCCATAGGAGTTGTATCATGTTTCCATAAAAATTAAATATATATTTTTACCATGCCTTAAACTTAATGATAGCTTATTAATAAATAACATAATATAACTTAGTTCGGTTATTTCAATTTCATTCTTTCTTATGAAATTAAAATTATTTTAAAAGAAATTTTAATTTTTAATTTTTTTTTTTTTCAGAAAGCATATTCAAATGTCTGGGTATAAATCTAAACTGAAATTCTATAAAATATTATATAATTGCTGAAAATATTAAGTTGAATTTTTAATGTTACTATTTAGTTAAAAACAAAAAAAGAAATTAAATTTTGAAAATTTTATGTTTAAACTCAATAGAAATTTTGACCCGTATGATCGCCAACCTTTTAGCGTTCTTGACAAATTCCAGAAGTCATATCTTTCGTCACCTCGATTACGGAGATAAAAGAGGGTTATCGGAGTTAAAAAGTTTTTTATTGTAAATTTCTGGCAGTAAGCAATTATTACTTGATTGAAATCAGATAAGGGTAAGTTTGAATTTTAAAAATTGACTTAAATGACTTGTCAGCTAGGTATATTTTATTTTTGCAAGATTTTTGAAACAGAAATTTGGCTATTGTTTACGTAGTGTTTACGTAATGTGACGATCAATCATGAATGGTGAGAAATTTAAATTTTATTTTTCCAATTCAGAAAAAAATTAGATTAAAATCAATAAAATTCCGGTTTAAAAGTATTTTTCTTTCTGGAATTAAAATTTAATCTCTTGGCTTTCAATTAAAGCTAATATTAAAGCTTGAAGAAAACTTATTTATTTTTAAAATTTCAATTTAAATTTAGGTATCGAAAATGGACGGAGGTGACTAATTATATCGAATGTACTAAGAATAATTTTAAGTCTCGATTTTACCAGCTTAACTTATATTGCAATAATAAAGCATATAGTAATTCTACTTCTCTCTCTAAATACTACTGGAAACTGAAAGATGCAAATAAAACAGTTACAGTTAAATTGAAAATGTTAACTAAATTTTTGTTAACTAAATTGTTATATGTTTCCTTTGTTTACAAGAGAAAATTCATATAATAAAACTACCAAAAACTGACTTATTGAACCAACTTAAAGAAATCACTAATTTTTGTCACAATAGAATCTTCCATACTCTTTAATATATCTGAAATTATTTCAATGTTATCTCAGTATTTTCACTATTTGCTTTTATAACATAAAAAAAATTAAGCTTCTATGAACTGAAACTTTTTTAATTACTATTATTCTTTTATTTGTACTTATGAACAAATCTCCTTAAGAATTTATCTTTATTTATACTTTAATTTTAATTTCTATACTTTTTTTACATTATTCTTATATTTTATATTGGTTTTGGTCTTATTTTTTATATTTACTTTATTTCAGTTTATATTATCTTCTCCAAAGTTTCGATTTTTCTTTACTAGTCTTTCCCTTTTCTTTCTCTTCTCTCTTGTCTCTTATCACTTCTTTTTCCTTTTTCCTTTTTATTCTTTTTTTCCTCCTTTATTTGTTTATCTTTATTTCCGTTTTAATATTTTACACGTCTGGCTTTCAGTGGCAAAACATTGATACACTGCTGTCTATGGATCGTATGCACACCATTCTTTAAAATGTCATAACCTCCTAACCCCACTTAATTCATTTCATTGGATGACATCTTTATTCTTATGGTTTTCTTTATTTTTATCATTTTATATTTTTTTAATCTCCTTGTCTATATATATTACCAAATAAATTAAAGACATTTTACTGCCTGATGATGGTGTTTTAAGACCGAAATTTTATAGCTATTAAGTTGCAGTATACTATTATTATAACAATAATAATAATAATTACCAGATAGATATAGAAACTTAGGTAAATAAATGTTAAGTACGAATCCGTTGGCATACTTGTAGAATATAGTTCTCATAATTCTTATATTGGTTATACAAACCGATTTTTTGAATAATTTCACCTCGAGTAAGGCAATAAAGCCAAATATGCAAAAGAGTTCTTAAGTGTGAAAAAATATGAAAAAAAGAAAAACATTATTAAAGTGAGAAAACTATAAAACAACAGGAATTAAGAAGACAGAAGATAGCGATTTCATTTAAATCTTTGAAGATCAAATTTGACTAGAAAACAAACTGCCGGAAGAGAGTTCCACAAAAGAGAAGTGTAAGAGAAGAAACTCTTACGATATAACTTATTGTTACATCTAGCAATTTCAACTTTAAAATGAGAAATGCTCATCAGAAGAAATGAAAATATTTACAGAAAAAAAAAAACCGGAGAAGCTACGTTACGTTAGTGGGAAATGATTGAACCGAAATGCCAGGTCTAGACCTATAACATTATAGACTACTTCTTTCACTTTTATCAAATATTTCTAAATAGCAGAAGCACCAAACTATATGTGACGTGACAGAAATGGTCAATGCAAGGATGAATGTTGGAACTAAGACCGTGTAAGATGCTAGAGAGAAAAATTGTTTAGAACGAGACAATGAGCGTAATTTCGTAGTGGCAGACCTAACAATTGATTCATTATCATATTTCCAGTTCATGTGAGTGACAATTGTTAGTCCGAGAAAGCGCAAGGGTCGCTTTCTCAGAGGTTCGCATCAGCCATAGCGATGAAAGTCAAAAAATAAAACCCTCTGTTTATTTTATATTAGCAGACTTAAGTAGTTTATTGGCAACTAACACAACAACAAACGCAAAAGAAACCTGATTATTACTTATTGATACTACAAAAATAAATATGAATAAATATAATGGCTACTCGTTTCTGAGCACTTGTGTCTAATGAGACTGATAACCATTTTCTGTTGTAGATGTCAGCTCAGGCATCTTTTCTTTGTTCACAACTCACACAGATCAGGTGAAATTTAACTTGCTGAGCAGACTTTGAATGAGGGCAGTAAACTCAAGCCCTCGGTCACGATGACTTGTGATATCGCGCAAGAACAGCTTTAGAACAGTTTCGTTTATCCAATTTCACTTTAAGTTAATAAACTGATTTAATTTATTAACATATGGAATAAACTTTTTATAAATCTAAGGCTAAAATGACACCGACTGTTGGCACTCGGTGTTAACCTCAGTGTGTGTTCACTCTTTTATTAGTATATGCTCTATCCCTGATATTGAGCACTTTCTTCCATAAATATTACAAATTTTGAATTTATATTTTGATCACCTTTCTATCTATCTATCTATCTATATATATATATATATATATATATATATATATATATATATATATGAATAAAATAAGAGGTAGGAAAAATCTCTTTAATCTAGCATATTTCACTTTAATAAGCTTCTTCAGAAATTTTTTAAGACAAATGATTTAATCTTTATTAATTATTAAAATACCAAAGAAACAATACGCTGACTGAGATTTTATTTCATTGGTCAGATACGTGTCATATTTAACAAGGCAATAGATGATCATTTTTAAATGTTGGAAAACCTATGCCTGTTTATGTGTGTGTGCGTTTGCGCACGCGCGTGTGTGTGCGCGCGCGGCACGTGTAATAAAAAATAGATGCTTATTTCAAATGTAAGTGTGTATAAATATCTGTTTAAATGTATGTATGCAAAAGATATGTGTCAAGCGTATTTAAACTATAGACGAATTTTTAAATTATGTGTATGAATCATGGGTGGCTTAATGTAAGAAAGTGTGTTTATATGGCGGTAACGTGTATGACAAAACGAGATACATTTCCATTCAAAATTGTAGCAAATTAATGTATTACAAGTACCAAGCGATGGACAATTTTCTTTTTTAAAATAAAATGTATATGGGAGAACCATGGGTAAATGTATGAATACGTGTGAATACATAGATGTTTAGTAGTTTAGTAGATATTATTACATTGAAAGATTTCACTTGTGAACAAATTACTTTCAAAATTTATTTATTTATAAGATGTTCTCTTTATACTTGTATACATTAATTCGCTACAATTTTATATTGAAATGTATTTTGTTTTATCATCCACACACATCATATACTAATGTTTCTGATCTACATTAATGATCTCCCTGATACCATAAGATCCCAAGTAGGTATGTACGCCGATGACACCACAGTTTACTCTCGACTCGATCAAAAATCTGGTGTGGGCGACAAAGCTAACCTTGCAGCCGAGCTTGAAAAGGATCTCCAATCCGTAGTGGACTGGGGTAAGAAATGGCTCGTAAATTTTAATGCTTCTAAAACGAAGCTGGTATCAATTAACCGTCATAGACAATCGCACCTACCTCCCATTAGCATGGACCAGGCTTGCCTCCCAGAGAGTAAAACACTACGCCTCCTTGGTCTCACACTCTCAGCGGACCTCAAGTGGAATGACTATATCGAATCCATTGCTAAATCCGCTGCTATGAAAGTCGGTTCTCTGTGCAGGGCCCAGAAGTTTTTTTTTCCGTCTGAATCTATCCTGCACATATATAAGTCTACCATCCGCGCGTGCATTGAATACTGCTGCCATATCTGGTCGGGTGCCCCTGCTATTCTCCTCGGGCTTCTCGACAAAGTACAACGAAGAGTCTGTAATGTGGTCGATACCGACTTGGCAGACGGCCTGCGACCTCTTTCTCACCGGCGCGACGTGGCTTCCCTGTGTCTCTTCTATAAATACTTTCACGGCTTCTACTCCGATGAACTTAGATCACTGGTGCACCCTAGGTATGAATTTGCACGAGATACTAGATTAGCAACTAGATCCCACCCTTTTACAGTGAAACCAATAAAATGCAACCGCAATTTCTACTTCAACAGTTTTCTTTCTCGCGCTTCCCGACAGTGGAATTCCCTTCCACATAATTGCTTCCCTGACGGCTACAATCTCCAGGAGTTTAAATGTAAGGTCAATAGACACCTCCTAACACACTAACTCGCATCCATTCTTTCAAACACTCTTCCCATCTACCCAACCCTCAGCGTCCGTATCCTTACCCATCTACCACCCTCCTTTTGACGTTTCCTATATCTAACCACCCTTTCTCTTTACCTTCCCCTATGTAGCCCCATGCTTAATAGTGGCAGTGGAATGCCTTGCTTGGGGTGAAATGATTAAAAAAAACAACACAAAACTGACTGTTAAATGCACGCATTCATACATTTAATCACCCATGATTCTCTCAATGTTTCTTTATTTTTCATAGGTTGCATAGATCTAACTTTATACAGTGAAATTTTCAGATTAAAAGTCTACCTTTGACTATAGACATAGGTTCGTGGTTAATGCTAATGATATATCTTCGTGCTCAAATCGTTTTCCTTTTCACGCTGATCATAATGTTAGTGAATTTATCTTGTTCCTTGAATGATTAATGACCAATATCTCGAAATATAAATTAGTTTTCTCTCAATAACAAGATTTTTGCTACTCTTCTTTACCTGAAATTGACGATTCATTCCTGGAACACCAACAAGAATATGCAGAAGGAAATTAATCGTATAAAAACAAGTAAAAAACAATATCATATTCGTCTGATTTCACACTCTTTTTCTACAAACCTGGCGACGGAAACTAGATCATGCCTTCTGCAAATGGATGATCTCTTAAAAGGGGACCACCTACTATGTAGATGCTCGCAGACTCCAGAATAAATATATATTTGCTTATAAATATGACTAAAGTTTACCTACTGACTCAAATATAAGCCCGAACAATATTTGCCTATATAAGCACAACCAATGTTTGCCTATACACTCAAGTATAATTTCGACAATACATAAATGTAACAGGCTTTGATATACTGTAAAGACCAGCAACCTAATCTAGTCCTCTCCCTACCTCTTTATATTTCTCTGTCTCTGTCTCTCTCCAGAGAACTCGTTTTTTACTAAGATTTCTTGGTGTGTAGGTGTTTCAGTGTGCGTGAATGTGAAAAGTCATTTGTTGAGACAAAGTGAAAAAACTTTAAAATGACGCGTTTCACCGACGTGACATTAGTTAGGTTCGACATGTTAGGGTAGGAATAGAAGAATTGTGTTCAGGAAAATGCGTTGGGATTTTTGTGGCTAAAAAGATCAATAAATTAAATTCCCTTATCAGATCCGAGGACAAAATACCAGAAAGTGTTTGTTTAATTTCTTTGTCTTTCTCTCTCTCTCTCTCTTTCTCTATCTCTCTCTCTCTTTCTCTCTCTCGATATATATATATATATAATTTTAACATATATATTTACCAAAATTACTTAAATATATCTTCAAAAACTACAGAGTAAATTTATTCAATAAAATCACTATTGGCTTCAACCACGGCCCCCAAGACGACATTGGAATCTTCTGCAACTATTCTGGATGGTCTCCTTGTATCAGTTTGTGAATGTTGCCCTAAATCCTCTGTGTGTGAGTGTGTATGTGTGTGTGTGTGCGTGCATGCGTGCGCACACGCGCGCGCTATTGGTGTCTGTTGCATTTTAAGAGTATGCGCAAATCTCACAATTCTCGGCAATACAAACATATCACCGATTATCGCAAAAAGCGTAACAGAGTGGTTGGAACACTGTGGTTAGAACAATGAGATCCGGTTTCGAATATCATCATGGTTTATTGGTCAAGAAGGTGATTTCTTCAGATTATCCAATCGCTTTGTCCAATCGCTGCGTGCTACAGCTCTGAAAATTTGTCTTAAAATCATACCAGGAGTTGTATCAATCTTTTTTAGTTAAATTAAGCACAAGGAAGTGTTAGGGAGATTCTGATAATTTTTCAAAACTGATTAACACAGGATTATGCCCGATTCTTCCAGAAACTGTAAGGGCAGCTCAGCATAGCTGAAGTAGAAACCAGAGATTGGTTCTGCATTGGTAAAACATAAATATACATGTGTCGGAGTCTGCAAAAATGGCTATTCAGCCACGCTACTGGATGGTCATGGTCAATAATGAAACTTCAAATTACTGCACACTAGTTGTAAGCATTTTTTATTAAAACTAGATCATAATGAAAGTGATTTGAAGGCAATGATATTGTTTTCGTGATTTCAACTCATAGTATTTTTGTAATCCGTTATGTTACCAGCTGAAAAAAAGAGAACACTTTATTTTGAAATCAGTTGAAATTAAGAACATTTTAAAATTAAACAGAAATTTAAATCAAAAAAATTTTAATTTCATGGAATGATACTGAGAATGAGACACGCGTTTTGGAGTCGAATTTTGAAACGACAAATGTTCTTTGTTTCTTAATAGATAAAAGTTAATATGTGCCCATCAGAAAACTGAATATCAGGGTCTTTAGTGATTCTACATTTAATTCATGCAAGTGTTAAGTGTTTTAATATACGTCGAGCATTTAGAGACATTAGGCGTTATTGATTACCAGAAGAGTTGCTACGCTTGGAGATATTAACCTTAGTTGATATTGCACTTCTGCATTTGTGCAGCCGATGGAAATATTAAGTGATGTTGTCCTTCCGAAAACTTACGGCATTTGAAGATATTATATAGTATCACTCTCCTGCATACAGGCAGCCACTGAAAAACTTAGATGATGTTGCTGTCCTGATTGCATACTGCCTTTGGAGATATTAGACGGTATCGATGTTTCACATATGTGCAGCCCTTGCAAACATTAGATGGTGTAGCACTCTCAATTACTGCCTGCATTTGTGGATATTAGACGGTATCGTTTTTCTGTGTATGTGCTGTCCTTAGAAATATTAAATGGGGTTATATTCTCGATTATTTGCTGCCTTAGGAAATATTAGACCATATTGCTCTCCTGTATACGTGCAACCCTTTGAAACTTTAGACAGTTTTGCACTTTACTTGCTGATTTGAAGATATTATAAGGTACCACACTATCACATATGTGCAACTGTTGTATAAATTAGATGGTACTTCATGCCTCCACCCATGTCTGTTGAACAGGTTAAGAGGCTCATCCCTTGTTCCCTGTTTAGGATGTGGTTTCCGGCTTTCTCTTCCCCAATCTTCTCACTTTGTTTTCTTCTTTTTTTTTTCAATTGGAGTAGATAGATCTATCTATCGCCCGGTTCACACTCCACCCATGTCTATTGAACAGGTTAAGAGGCTCATCCCTTGTTCCCTGTTTAGGATATGGTTTCCGGCTTTCTCTTTTCCGATCTTTTCACTATTACGTAGCCCCCTGCACATCAGCGGCGTTACCGCCTTGCTCGGGGTGATACGATTAAAAAAAAAATATTAGAAGGTACCGCTCTACTGTATAAAATGCAGTCCTTGGAAACTTTAAATGGAGATGCCCCCCACTATTCTAACAAAAAATCCTCACCCCACCACCACCACTACTCCTACCCCCACTCCGATTACTTAATGCCTTTGAAAATATTAAACTGTATCTTTCCTGAATACATGCACTCTTTGAAAAACTTACATAATGTTGCTCTACCGATTATTTTGTGCTTTTGGAGATACTGAACGGTATTACCCTGTAGCATTAGGGTTGTCCTTGTAAAAGTTTACATTGTGCTGCCCTCCCGATCTCACGCTGCTTTTAGAGACATAAAACGTCATCGCTGTCCTGCATAGGTGCAGATTATGGAAACCTTAGACTTTACTGCTGCCTTTGGGGATATTAGACCGTAGGGCTCTCTGGCATACCTGCACGCTTTATAAAACTTAAATGGCGTTGCATTTTCGATTAATTCTGGCTTTTCTGTTTTTCAGTGGTGATTCTAGAAACTCAATCGAGGGACTTTATAGCCATGAATTTGTAAAGAAATGTATGCAATTCACATAAAGAATCTGTATAATTAATATGAAAGTGGTCTGTAATTCTTAAATTTTACTCTTGTGATTTCTATATTTTCGGAGTGTTTTCTTTCTTTTCTTTTAACTATTCATTTTCTAGCAAACTCAGAAAACTGTCATTATATTTCTGTGCGTTCCTTCCTTCACATATTCTTTATACACTGGCATTACTTCTGATAAATGAACGATGTAATTTTAATTGCAAGGAAGGACGTTGTTTAGTTTTAGTGAGAAAACAAAAGCAGGCATAAGCAAGAAAGAAAGAAAGAAAGAAAGAAAGAAAGAAAGAAAGAAAGGCATGGAAAATCTATGACCTGATGTCAGAGTTCAAATATTGGATACCAATTAACAAGGGAGAGAATGAAGAGCTATTACTCAGTATATTGTACGTAAAGTAGTGTTACCTTAATAATGCTATGAGTGATATCAATTTGTATATATTTTATTTTAATTTGTGTATTCATATTTCTTTTAATACTTTCGCCCCCAGCAAAGCGGTAAGGCTACTAAGACGAAGGGTGTTACAGGGTGTGAAAGTGAAACCTTTTGTGAGGGGAAATGAGGAAAAAGACAATAAGGTTAAATTTACATTTTTTAAGATTCTTTGTAGTGAAGAAAGAAGAAATCGGAAGGAAGATCGACAGGCGATAAATGCACGAACTTAAACTATTAGAACAGAACTGATACGTTAGTTTTTATCACAGTAAAACGATGAAACCCAGTTGCAAATCTAGTGACACGTTTAAATTCATTCAGTCGAAGAACAATTGACATAAAAATATTTGTAAGAATGACAGAGGGAAACCAGGTCACGTCGGTGAGAAAGTGACTGAAATCGATTTCATTACAGTTTTTGTTTTTAATATTTTAAAGAATCTCGAGTTTTATAGCCGGATTTGACATGAGTATTAAATGCATAGACGAATGGTCGACTTATAAATGTCGAAGAAAGATTCTGGCGAGTATATTGTTTAGCACGTCACAGTGAATCAACATTCTTAGAAAACGTAACAATTGATTCAATATAATCACTCAACTTTATGTCAATGGAAAACTAGAGCTGTAGCATCAATCATGCAGAAAAGATTCCCTGTTGTAATTAAAAGAAAGCAGATTTATTTTAAAGGCGTTACAATTTACAATCATTCCTTGACCCAGTTAACTACAAATTAGAGGTTCTTTTATGTAAAGTTTATCGTGTGAAAGTCAAAAGTTTAGAATACATTGTTTGTTATTTGGAATAATGTATTTTATATATATATATATATATATATATATATATATATACGGCAAAACTTTGTCAATTTTGAATATATTCAGTGGTAGCTTCTTATGTCTTCCATGGCTCAGAATGAGAAATCATAATAGTTCAAATTTCAGCCGTGTTGCTTATATTCACTTACACGCAAATACACGTTGGGAAGCTATTAATCGATGTCCCCCCTCTATAGGTTAAGTAATAGGGCTTGCTTCTAGAAAATAATTTGTCCTCCTTAAAAAAAAATCTCAGTGGAATATTCACTCGCAAAAATATTCTTACAATTCAAAATATTTTTCGTTTTTAAATAACACACAATCGGTTGATAAGCCGTAAATCAATCAATCAATTAATCTTACTTCGTTTTATCAGTCAATTAGTAAAGTGGCATACGTGATACTTGGGCAATCATATCTCTTTTGATCTATGACTAACTAGGCAGAAGATATTCCCGCAGTAGGTTGCTATTACTTTCTGCGGTAGACTGGTTTCCGACCAAAGCTATAGAACTCAATCTGTCCTGCTATTCAACCCATAGCTGGAGGAAGAAAATGGATTAAAACTTTTCCCCAGGGCATTTGCGTATAAGTGAATGCAACAGAATTCGAAATCGGTCCTCTAGTGTCTCATTAAAATCCATTGCACCGCAACTCGAAGTGACGGTATACTCTGCTCGAAAATGTTCTGGAGCTTCACCGTTATTTGGATGCTAGAAGGCAATGTAGCAATTTAGTCGGACTGCATGGGCATGATGCCAAGAAACGTCCACTCCATATTACTAGAAGAACACTGTTGCAAAAGAGCCCAGGGGTAGCATCTCGAGAAGTCAACAAAAAGCCCGCGGCTGATTTAACGGGCGGCCACTTGCCAGTCGGTATTTACAGATATGAGAATACTGAAAAGGAGTCAGTAAGCCTTATAGAAGTATCCGTTGGTTATGTCCTTGATGAAATATTTAAACCGTTTACGCCGGAAGCCAGATTATTAACTTTCTGCACATAGGCTTCCTCTGTTTAATCTCTTTGGCTGAATTCTTCCCTAAAACCGTCCCGGATGAAATATACTCTGGATCATTTCTTTTCCATTCTTAACCAATTTCTTGATCTCCCTTGCCTATTCTTCCTAGGTTTGCGGATTTTATACGCCACTGAGACCCTAACAGTGTATTTTAAAAGTGACTGGTCTACTTGTTTTTTAAGGTTTATAAACTCTTTGTGGGATATTTAAAGCCAAAACGTTTTAGATTTTAAGAATAGTTTTCATAATTGTTTTAAAAAAAGATGCCATCTACCAAAATAATAAGAATTCTTTTATATTATAATTCTACTTGTCTTTATATTAGTTAGTTAGCTAACAATAGCTGTTGTATCTAGAAAATAAGAGACCCATTCATTTTTTATTGCAAGAAAACACAAAAAAAATTTACATCAGAATAGCTGTTTCGTTTTACAGAGAAAATGAAAGCGTACATAAGAAAGAAAGAAAGAAAGAAAGAAAGAAAGTAAGAAAGAAAGAAATGATAGCAGCGATGATAAGGCTCTCATACGTTTAACGTTTACTTCAATGAAATGGAAACTTTTTCAGTTTTTCATATTTTTATTTGTACCCTCTTACTTCTTTAAATAATGAACTGCATTCATACTTACGACTGTCGTTAAGCTCAAATATTTAATGCTGCAATTGTGGAACTTCCACGGATATTTCATTTTCATGGAACGCTCCAGGTGCTTATTCTATAATTAAATTATTCAATTCAAATAAGCAAACTGTAGAATTTTCACGAGTACTGTTAGTAAATATTTATTATCCTTAATTAAAAGCTAACGGCTATCAATATCTAATGGGACCTGCTTGGTTGGCGAGATATTTTCGGACTGGTGCCAGCGATCTAGTCCAGATGAAACACAAATAAATATGTTTTCTATTTCTATTCGTGTGTCTTTACAACTCATTATATGTGTATTTATTAATCATGTGTATGTGTCTTTATAAATTTTCTAATCATTTCACTGCAAGCAAGGCAATAAAACAACTAAGACACTAGAGTTTACTGAGTGTGAGAGAATATGAGAAAAAGTAAATATTATGAAGGAGAAGAGAACAATAAAATAACAGAAATTAAGAAAACAGATGATAATGATTGACATTTTATTGTAGTTTCATGAGAAATCAGACGTGCCATAACTTTGATCTAAAAAATGCCATCCTAATAAAAAGAAAAAGTGGACACATCTCGTTACGAAGAGAATTCTTAAAAGGAACAATAACTGGACATATTGTTCGCGTGCAAGACTAACTGCTTCTGAAGCGTCTCTTTTATGGTGACCTCAAAGCTGATAATCGCTTACAACACATACCCGTAAAGGGATTTAAATATTGTGTCAAAGATAGCATTAATGCGTTTCATATGAAAGGGACCAACTGGGAGATGTCCCATAATAGTGATAAATAGAGAAAAAACATTACAGATGACAGTACGTTCACAATGTACAATTCGTATAACAGATATTTACACGAAAAAAAGAATTGGTAAGCCGAGTTCATATTCAAAGCTTGCCTTTCGCACTGATTCTTTCGAAAAAGTAATGAATCGGTCTGTTTTTCCCCATCCAGCTGTTGGTTAAATAGCAAGGTAGGTGACTTAAGCAAGAAAATGCCTAAAACAAGGAATTATGAATTCCAAACAATGGAGAAAGCAACTATGTAAGTGGGATTGCGTGTTGTTGTGACGGTTTGACTTGGCGGAACCAAAGAATGTGGAATGTGGAAGCAGCGTTGGAGCAGCGAAAGACTTGCCACATCCAGCCTGTGGGAGGTTAGGATGTGGAGAATAATTCAGCACCCACAAGGGCTTGGAGACGCTTTTGAATTCTATCACGGTTGAAGAGTGAGGTCTGAACAGCTCCCGTCCAAATATGACAACATTACTCCATTTTGGCGTCATCTGGCTCTTGTAAAGTTAGATAATACTAAGAGCCAAATACTTACTGGATCTGTACAGGGAACCGACCATTTTAACTGCATCCTTAGTAATGTAGCGTATGTACGAGTTCCAACTGAAGTCGGGTGTCGTTTTGAGAAAGTCTATCAAGGCACGCTGCTTTTCCGAGAGCACATCTGTTCATCCTGATTGGTAGTAGTTCAGGGTCAGATTGGCGATGATGGACTGTAACTAGCTTGATCTTCCAGAGATTGATTGTAACCAACTAATTTATACAAGATCGGAAGAGAGATGTCGCCAGTCTTTAACCCTGGAGATTTCTAGAGGTGCGCCTGTATATAGTCGTATCATCGGCATAGATATTTACAAATGATGTGTGTATAGACTTAGACAGATCATTTATGTAAATAATAATTGAAGCTGGTCCGAAGATAGTTTTCTAATCATCAATAAACAATAGTTTACACTATTATCTGTATACAACCTAGTCCCTTCAACGTTATCTAATAGTTAGCAATCTTGTCTCGTAAGTGAGTTTAATCTTCACTGGGTGTCACATGATTTGTGCCATATCTAAGTTAAGCTTAGAAAAATACCATTTGTATACAATCGTTTTTTTTTTCAGATCAATGATTTAAATTGCTACAAGTAAATGACAATACATCAGCCCCTATATCCTGGCGCTACATAGTCACAATCAAAGAGATATACCAACACAGGTCACTTGAAATTTTCTAGCAGCAAAAACAATTATAACGTGTAGATTATTTTGAAGAACTCTCCAACGGTACTCTAACAAACATTCTATCACTCACTATCACTCATTCTATCACAATCTGGATTTTTACAAAAAGGTCGGGTTTAACGTGGGGGAAACCAAGTGTATACACGCGG
Organism: Ascarosepion bandense; assembly: GCA_037127315.1. Classification (NCBI taxonomy): domain Eukaryota; kingdom Metazoa; phylum Mollusca; class Cephalopoda; order Sepiida; family Sepiidae; genus Ascarosepion; species Ascarosepion bandense. Next base: position 1,302,749 of record JBBBDQ010000183.1, read on the forward strand.
GATAAGAGACAAAATTTATCCAGACCCTGCAACCAAAGGATCGAGCACTTTGCATTGTTTTTGTTTTTGTTTTCAGCCGCGTCTTCAGCAGCGACTGATTCGAACTCAGTCTGAAGACAGAGAGCTTGACCTATTTGCCCAAACTCTCCCCACTAAGACGAGATGTGCCACAAGGTCGGGTTTAACGTGGACAACACAATCGTGTACACTCTGTGAAAAGGGTCAAATTCAGGGTCGTACGCTCTCCGAAGACAGTTTGAAAATTGCGAACTCTCTCTAGAATGGATATTTATCCAGAGTCTCCCCACTTATCGATCTTTACGTAGAAAAACCGAGCGGGTACACTCGGGTCAAAGTAAAAATTTGCCCAACCCACGAATACCCGGGATCGGACACTACGGTTGTTGATTCTTCTCAACCGTGTCTTTCCATCTTTTTCCTTTTTGTCAATACTTTTTGTCTTTTTCCTTTCTATAAACGGTTTCCTTTTTTCTCTTTTTATCAATTCTTTACTTTTTTCTTTTCATCAAATCTTTCCGATTTCTTTTTTATCAACGCTTTCTATTTTTGTTCTTTTTTTTTCTTTTTTATCAATTCTTTCCTTGTTTTTCCTTTTTATCCTCTCCTTCCGTCTTGTTTCTTTTTTGTCAGCTCATTCCATGTTTTTATCAATTCTTTCTTTCTTTTTCCTTTTAAGCAAATTTTTTTTCCTGATTCATTAATATCTTTTTCTGCAGGGTTGGCCTGGGCTCTATAGTCCTGTATTACTCTCGGTGTAGGAGAAAAACTTGAATTAAGAAACTGTGAAGAAGGAAACAAACCTTCTACCTTTCCTAAGATTTTATGGCAAATCACATGGAATAGATAGGTTGTGGGGAACTGTTATCGCCTAAATCATGAAAACAATAACATTAGATAAAGGAACAGACCTTCATCACTAAAAATGTTATTGAAGTACTTCACAATGGTTAGATATCGAGTTTCACAGACAATTATTTGTAGTGATTTCGACCTTCACTAGGTTCTGAACATTGTTGTCTTGTGCCAGATACACAGACTATCATGTTACTGATTTTATTGATGGCTAATTATCGCACACTTGTTGCCTTGTACCAAATTAAGCTGAAACAAACCTAAAATAAGTAAACATGCTGACCTTTATAAGCTTACTACCGAATATGTCTGCATACAAAGCCACATTTTATCATAAAAAATCCCCTAAAAATCGTTTGCGGTCTTATGCTCCAGCTATAAAATGTGAACCTTAAATCCAGAGAATTACTTATGTATTGTTTGATACTCACCGAAGGCTTTATTTTTGTGGCCTTGTGCCAGACAAATCTTGATATCATAAATACCAAAAGAACAAACAAAAAGGTTGCTCTTGTTGTGTATTATACTTCTTTTCAGTTTATTTTTTTAGATCTTACCTACTCGGTCATTTTCATCTTCAAGTTGTATTTATTTGAACCCAATTCAGCAATCTGTCAATGTAATGGCAAATTCTATTGGAAACAAGCGGCATCTGCATGAGCAATCACTGTATAATCTATATGATGCCAAAGGCAAAACTTAAAACAATCTTTCTCAGTAGATCTCATTCTCTCTCTCTCTCTTTCTTTCTCTCTCTCTCTCTCTCTCTCTCTCTCTTTCTCTCTTTGCTCGACACAGAAATCTGTGAAATAAGTCGCACAATAATTGACATGCTTTCATCATCAGATAAAAATACATCCACACTACCTCTTCCACTGTGTAAACCAACCTTCCGGCGTTGTTAGACAATTAGCAATAGTTCAGCAATCTCAGACAAGAAAACCTGCTTCACGAAAATTGAATTATCGTCACGAATGTTTGGTACACAGGTGAGATCGACCCGCATAATCTTATTTAGTAACCTCTCTCCGCTTCGTCATTAGTGCCCTGCTCAGATATCACCTGCTACCTTTCTAATTGCAGTCGAAATGTCACTTACTCTAATTCACAATCAGACGAGAAAATTGCCGCCATTCTTGCTAAACGATGAACCTCTGAGAGAAAGTGAGTGAGAGAGGGAAAGAGAGACAGGAAAAAAAGCAGTGATCGTTCTCTGTGTGAATCAAATAAATAGATGCGGGGAGGTTAAGGCAATCAGTCAATACCTCCACCCACCCCCTCAATCAATCAGTTTCTAGCACTCCAACGTCCTGATTTAACAAGCTCTGATGTTTGGTTTTCTTTTGTCGTTGGCAATATGGCTGCCACGATTTGATAATACCGGAAGTCGAGTTGTCGGGAAGAAAAAAAAACGAAGAGAACTGGCACTAGATTTAATATCTATATTTTTGGTCTGCTTATGTGATGGAATCAAAGAACCCTGTGCCTTTTGCTATTTTTATTTTCTAAGACAAACTATGGTGTGTGGTGATATTTTACTGTTTATATCATATCATTAGGCCTGTTCTATCAGACATATTCCCTTTGAGCCAACACACAAAGACATTTATTTGTTTTCTTTTTTTGTTTGTTTGTTTGTTTGTTTGCTTGTTTGTTTTGTTTTGTTTTTGTTGTTTTGTTGTGTATTTTTTTTTTTTTCGTTTTTTCATTATTTGGACTTTGATGTAATTGGTTCTGAAACATATTCTCTGGGCTGTAATTATAAATTCTGTTTCTACTTTTAATTTCCCCGGCCTACCCAAATCTGTACAATGTTAATTTTATTATATTTATTATAGAAATTCTATGACAGTAAGTCTTCTCAATATTCTCCTCGCTATTCAAATTGTTTTCACTAATACAGTCTTTTGGATGGTCTCGATTTTTATTTAGATTTTCAGTTTTTTCACTTATTTACTAAAACTTTTAGAATTGTTTTAGTTACTCAAGCTGCAGATGGCACAACTGTCACCTTCATGTTACACGGTTATTTTTCACTTCTCTTGCGAGATTTCCAGGTTTATCTACTTTTTCCTCTTTTTTGTTTTCGTTCAATTTTACTCGGACTTTAACTGGAAAGGTGACGTTTAATACCTGACATTTTGCCACTGCTTTTTGAGGCAGCAGGAATGACCAGATGACGACCAGAGAAACTTGGTCGCAACTTAGTGCGTATAATAGCATCTATATGAACTAAAATGCGAACAGCAGTTCGAAATAAATAAAGAATATTGATAATTACTCTTCTCAGAAATGAAATACTAAATAAGGAAAAGCGGTACCAACCTGACATCATAACCAAATGTCGAAAACCATCTGACATTGAATATAAAAGCCCCCCCCCTGCAAAAAAGCACGCCTAATTTTGGTATAGTGGATATAGGATTGGTTATGCATGTGTCCCTGTCATCTAGTAGTCATGAGTTCAGTTCGTGTTGTGTAACATCAATTCAGCAGGAATGAATAATAATTGAGATCACAGATACAAAATATCACAATAATAACAAAAAATATTATTAACAACTGCATCGAACAAGATGAGAACAATCGTTCGAAATATGTGGATAAGTAACAAATAACTCACACTTCCCCCATAACATATCTTTAGCCATGTCATACTGACTTCTGCTTATGCATGATTATTGTTGGTTCTATTGTGATCATGTGACCGAAGTTTAAGCTTGATCGCACGAGTTTTTTTTATTATTATTATTATTTCTGGTACAGTGTAAACATGGCCGCTCAACTGGCAGTGTATACAAAGGAGGAATAAAGAACAGTGACCCGATTTCTCTGGTCAGAAGGTGTGTCAGTATTCAACTACTCATTGGATGCTTTTAATATAATACGTCGACAGTCCACGACCGCTTAGAATTATGTATGAGTTGATCGAGATGATTAAAAGGTGTCTGAGACTTGTGACACCCGAAGAAGGAGAAGGATGCCCGTCTAGCACTGACGAGAAGATTCAGAAAGCTCGAGAGATATTTCAACTTCCAGAAGAGATGAAAATGCTGAGAACATGGATAATTAGAATCAGCGTATATTGGAGTTTGCAAAAGCTCACTGTTGTTTAAAATGTGCTATGGTACTAACGAATTTGATTTGGGCTGAAATAGTAAGAGATTTTTATTTATTTATTTTTTTGTTTTTGTTTTTTGGGGTTTTTTTACATTATGCCCGGGGCTGGCCGTCTAATATGACGCTCGTCCTTGCCGACGGTCGTAACGATCCCAGTTGTGACACTGTCACCCGGCTGGCTGGCTGGTTGGTTTGGTCGCTGTTGCTGGTCGTGTCGTTCTCGCCCGAGGACGTCGCCACAAAAGCTGGTTTACAAGACCTCTTTTGCAACAACACGCCACTGTCCCACGTTGTGATTTGATCCCAGAGTAGTCACCTTTTTAGTAGTCACCTTTTAGAGCCAGTCTGGACACTGGTGCATACTTGTGGTTAAAAAAAATAAATACGGCGCCAAAAAAAAATTAATAAAATTAATGAATAAGGTCGAACACGCCTGGAGAGTTACGAAGAATATATAAAAACACGATGAGCAGATAATACAGTTGTCAAAAATGATAATATAATTGTCGGAATGCCGGTTACAACGGAGAGAGAAAGTTCGCTATAAACATCAGAGATTCCAATCCTTAAATAAAAATGTCTTGCCTAAGTTTTGTTAAAGTAAACAGAGCTCTTTAAATTTTCACTAAAGTCTTTTCACATATTCATTAAATTTTCATTAAAGTCTTTTCACATATTCTCTATAATCAGGGCTGTCAATTTTCTATGTAGCATCTAAAATAGCAAAGTCCTTTCGGGTCCTTATCGGAGTTTAACGGAGTTTACCGAAGTAGAGCGAACGAAGAATCAGAATTTTCGATTTTTCCGTGATTTAATGGAAACAATAACGTTCTTTCGGGATTCATATCGAAGGCGCATTATTTCAAATTAACTCCTTAAGTTAATCTGCGGCAGGTTTCTTTCGAAACTAACTCTTTAGCCATAAGTTCTATGGTGGATGACCATCGGTGGGTCATGGCTCCCCGGTTGGGAACCTTTTTCCATCGTCGTTACATTTCGACTGATAGCTACTCAGCCAATCTAAAAAACAAACCGCTTCTCACAGCTGACCGGATAACTGAATAACTGATTTTTCTCGCCGAGTCCGGATTTTTATAACCATTTTCAATCCTCTCAGGGGATCTAGCTCGGCCAATGAAATCGTTTTCCGCCCACTCGATTTGCGGAAGGGGTTATCTCTACGAATGAGATATCGCCAGCTCACATTGTATTCCGATTTTTCCAATTTCCCACAAATTTTCTGTTTCCCAGAAAAATCTGGGAAACAGAAACAGAGCTGGCCCCATTAAATAATTCTGACACTTGTTTTGACTAAAAAAATTTAGCGTTACCAAAAAATATCCGCTTCAAACACGAAAGAAGAAAAAACTATATTTTTTTTCTCTCTTCTTTCCCAGAAATAGTTAGATTTTATATTCCCGGGATTTTAGTTCATGATAGTATTAAGATAGTTAAATTTTCTATTCCCCATATTTTACAAGTATTTGATAGTTTTAAAATTATTTTTTTACATAAGCTCACATCGCGTATTACAATAAAGCATAACTAATAATATAGCTAATATCAATTTTTCTCTCTCTCTCTCTCTCTCTCCGCTGTATTAAACCAAACAAGGGAAATTATCCCCACGGGAGATATTGCCACACATTTCCTTCAGGGATCTATGACTTTAGTTTTTCTATGTGTTTTCATTTTTGTCATACATTTTTCCATCGTTCTCCAATATGTCCTCTTTTTATTACAGTTATCTATAGTGTAGTTTCATATTTTTTTTACTGTTCTTATATAAATATTAAAATTTGTGTATTTAGGCAGCAAATTCTCTGGTGAGCATGTCTGATTAAATAAATAACAAACATTGTCTGCTTATTTTTAATAACATTTGTTCTTACACACGAATAATATTTCATGCATTATAAGTAAAAGATGTGAGAAATACGCTGTCACTGTTAAGATGTTTTTAATTTTCATTTTGAAAGTAGTTTCAATCTTCTTCTGAAGTCATCATCAGTGGTGCAACCCAGGTTTCAACCCATCCGTATCTTTAGGCGATTTACAATAACTGATTTTACCGTTTCTTGTAAACGTTCATGTAACAGAAATCTTTCATGAACGCGCAATTTTCAAAATTAGATAAAGTTAGAACATTTTCATCCATGATTGTATGATCCTAGTATATACTTGTAGGTATGGTTAAACTTTGTCATAATTTCTGTTCTTTCATTTAGTAATTCATTTTTGTTTGGGAATAACATAATAGCTAACTTGGTAAAGTCTACATATTTTACCACCCTTGTAAGGCTGTTTTTATTATACTCCACGTGATGTCTGGGTTTTTTCCATACTTTAATTTCAATTTCCACACGTGGCTAGCAAATTTTGTACCATTTGTTAAACTTTCTAGTTTAAATGTAGACCTATGGCTATTCCATCTAGTCTTAAAAGTCTCTTTGGTTGATCCCAAATATGTTTTCTTTTGACTATTTAAGTCATGTACTTTTGCTTTGTAAATAACTCTTCTTGTATTACAAAGTTCTTGAAGTGGGCATTTATTTTTATCCTTACGTAGACCGTAAGGATAAAAATAAATGCCCAGTCAGTTAAGTGCCATACGTGATACACGCTTGGATGATCATGTCTCGAAAGAGACATGACTGACTGGGCTGAAAATTATCCCGCAGTAGGTTGGCATTACATTCTGCGGTAGACTGATTGAAAACCAATGCTATAGAACCCAATCTGGCCTGTTATTTAACTCATAGCTGGAGGAAAAAGATGGATCAATACCTTTCTCAATGGCATTTGTGCGTAAGCGAATGCAAAGAATTCAACTGGAATTCGAACTTGCTTCCCCGATTTCTTGTGCCGAGCCGATATTCACTGCACCACGTCCCTACAGTTACATTTTTTATTAATGATTTTGTTTTGTACGTTACTATTTAAATTTCTGGCGTTTTGTTTCTTTAAGTAATTTTATAAATTACTAGTACAGCTATAACTTAGTTTGATTGTATTCCTATTGAAAAATTTGCTTAGTTATGAGCTTTTTGGAAAGTGTTTATCGATCAGTTTAAAACCAAATAATGTTTTGATTTCTATTATTGTTTTTTATTTGTCTGTTTGGTTGGGAATTGTATTCTAAAATGTTCTTATGGCAAGATTTTCTGAGTGCATCTTCATAGTTTCTTTTCTTTTCATCAAATATTGTTTTGTTTGATGAATTTTTTGATAGCCTGTGCTCTAATCCTTTATGGATGTGCTTGATTATACTTGTGGAATAGTTAGATCTTGTGTTTATGTACTTTGAATTTGCGTTTGCTTTCATATACGGAGAGACATTTGCAAAGTCTACAGGTTTTTTTTTTTGGGGGGGGGGGGGGTCTTCTGATCACTCAGAGCGGGAGAATTTTTGCCGATGTTTTATTGCACAAACTGCCGATCCGTTGTTTGCCTCTTCAGTCTTATTTACGGCTGAGGCAACACTTGGAAAAGAAGGTATAACAAATTGCCTAAACATTTGTGGCCGAGTCGTAATCCCCATGGTACAACAGAGGTTAAACACCAGTATCAGTTTACGATTAATGTAAGGGCTAGAATTGTAGGTGGCTGCCTGCTGGGTTCTCCCAGCACGTCTTACAGGAACTATCTACAGGGACATTATTTTGAACACATTTCCAAACCTGCTAGAGGATTGTACCCATGTGGTTCATGCCTGACGGGGCTCCAGCACATTTTAGTAATATTGTTCGCGATGCACAGGCTGACATCTACCATGAAAGATGGTAAGGTAGGGAAGAGCCGGTTCAATGGCCATTACGTTCCCCCAAACTGAACATTTTGGATTTTTATCTGTGGGGCACCTAAAATCATTGGTTTATGCAACAGACATTAATAATCTAGAGAGGCTTCATCAACGTTTCATTGTGGGCCTGCGAAACCATTCAACACTAATGTAGTAGTACTTGAAATGGTTTACCAGTCAATGATCCGACGTGTGTAGAAGCAAGCGGAATACTTGTTGAACATTTCTTATGAGTTTCTGTGTTGAGGTAGAACGATGGATTTTGGGAAGTGTGCATTTTATTTTGTTTTGGTGTCAGGAACTCGCCCCAAAATTTGTAAAAGTATTTTTTATACAACTATATATATATATATATATAGGGAACGTTTATTACCATCATTATTAACTACCTGATGAGACATTGTTCTTTCGATGTCGATACAAAATGTACACTTTTGTAGTAAATTGTAATTTGTACATGTTCTAAACTATAATTTATAATAAATATTCATAGCTTCATTTCGATATTGAGCACTCTTTTAAATTAATGTTTTGAACGTTGTTAATATTTTCTTCGTTTTTTATTCGCTTATATATATATATATATATATATATATATATATATATATATATATATATGGATAGCGTCTCGGGTTGAGGAATCATAGAGGAGAGTTCGAATTCAAGTTGAATCCATTACATTCTCTTACAAGCTGATACCTTTGTGAAAGGCATGAACCCATCTCCTCTCACCCCGAGCTATGGGTAAATAGCAGAACAGACTGGGTTCTATAGTCTTGGGTGGCAACCGGTCTAGAAGAAGGAAAACTCTAAATTCCCACCAGCCTGCTTCATCATACCTAAAGAAACACCATTTCTACTGCAGCTGCAGTGCGTGTGGTGCTCCTACGACTCTAATAATTCACGAAATATCTGTATATATATATCTATATATATATAGTGATGGATAAATTGTATTGTCGCCTAAAATAAGAAAAAATAAATAATACATAACAATCAAATTGGTTACAGTCTGGAGAGTTAGGTAACCAGATATATGAGGTGATGTGGTGTCAGAAATTATCTGACAGCATTGCTAGGTTCTCCTGCTTGTGTGGCTTGTTACTGGATGTAGGCCTCCGTGTTGAGTCTGAGGCGCTCACCAACATATTCGTAATTTCTTTTCTTATCAGAACAATCCAAGAGTGTTTTCCGAGCTGCTGTAACTTCATAATCACCATTAGACTTATCCCACTCTTTCTGAATCCTCTCTACTATCCTCAGATTAACACCCACACATTCTGAAATGTTCCTATTCAGGCTTCCGGTGCGAATGTCAAGCAGTACAACATGCCGTTTCCAAATTTCTGGTGGAATGAATTGTGTGATGGTGCTCGTTTTTCTCACAGACTGTGCCCAACTTACCGTACTATACAAAATCAAAATCGACAAATTTAACGCGCATATGCGAGTCCACAAAATTAAAATGGAGACAATTTGCCCATCGATTTATGTACGTATTCATATGTGTATGTGTGAGTGTATGTGTATGCTTGATAAAATAATAATGCCAGCTGTTAATATTCATATTTAATATATTAGTTATATCATTGACTTCAAGCATATATCAAATCAAAAATATAATATTAAAAACCTATAAATATTTAATTGATTTTATATAATTATTAAGTGTTTTTTTACGTTATGTTAATCGAGGTAAGTGTCTCCTTTTAAAAAATAATTTAAATTATCGAACAAAGTTACTTATTTCTTTATTAATATATATTTTTATATTATAACTATATTTTACTTTAATTATTTTCATCTTAATTATTTATTAGATTTAATTTAATTTTTTGACGTAAATCATAAAATTCAAATTTATTCTGTACTAAACATGTGTCCGTTTTAAACTCTAGTCCGAGAGATGTAGCAGCAGTCATTTTAAAGTTCGGTTTGTGGTGTAATTATGCACTGATTTATTTTAACCGAGAACGAAGTTCACTGTGGGGGGGAATCTAAATTTATAATGTTGGACTGGTTTAGTTTTGATACTTAACTGTTTTAAATATGCGGACGAATTTAAAACGGCGTTGAATCGTATCAACCTAATGACGCAACATACTCGTAGCGAACACGATTGTGATGCGGAACACCACTTCCTGAAGTGATTTAATCTGATAGAAGACCCCATTAGGAAGCACAAGAAACCAATTCCTTTGGAAACATTAATTATGAACACTGTATTTAGAAATTAAGTACGTGTTTACTTTCGTCTATTTTCAGCAACTTTTATACAATTTACAATAGCACTTATTATTTATTATGGTTGTATAACAAGTAGACAGCTAACAGTGTGACCGAAAGCTCTTGGAACCTACAAACGTTTGGACAATTTCTGCATTCATTAAGTTCAGATTATTAAGAAGATTATTGTACGCATACAAGAATAAACAATAAAAAACTAAACAGAAGTACCTTTCTTATTTTGTTTAAGAAGTCACGTATTAAAGAAAGGGAAAACGTAACTTCATATATTCAAAAGGATTTTTTTATATGACACTATTTTTATTACTAAAAACGTTTGCTCACAATCCATCAAAAGCAACAACGCGTCGATGATTCAGAGCTTTGTTTGCAACCATTTTAATAAGCAGGAGTTTTTTCGGAAATATGTGACAATGAATAAAACATGGATCCACCACTTCACTTCGGGGTTAAATCGGCAGTCAGCTATGTAGACAGCAGCAGGTGAAAGCCGTCCAAGGCAACCAGAGACGCAAACATCAGAAGACAATGTTTTGGCCTCCTTATTTTGGGATGTGCGAAATATGTTGTTCATCGATTACTTTGAAAAAGAACCATCAATAGCGAATATTATATAGTATTATTGGAGCGTTTAAAAGAAGAAATCACCAAAATAACGCCACAAATACAAAAGAAAAAAGTGATCTATCACCAAGACAACACGCCGTGTCACAAGTCAATCGCAACAATGGCAAAACTACATGAATTGAACTCCAAATTGCTTCCACATCTACCCTATTCTCCAGATCTAGTTCCTAGCAACCACTACTGGCTGTTTGCATACCTCAAAAGAATGTTCCAAGGAAAATGATTTGTCTCCAATGAGAAAGTGATATCGGAAATTGAGGTGTATTTTGAGGCCAAAGAAAAACCGTTCTACAAAAAAAGGTATCGAATTGTTAGAGAAGAGTTGGAATCAGTGTATCACCCTAGAAGGAGACTATGTTGATGAATAAAGTAAAATTTTATCTTAAAGTTGTTTTTTGTTAGTTAGGCCCGGGATTTATTGAGTCATGTGATATATACATTATTCAATGTTGATAAAATCGAATTCTTGTTCGACTTACTTTTTTTATCGAAACTCTCAGTATCTTCTTTATAACGTCAAGCCCTATGTATCAGCATTAATTTTCTAACTCATTTGTTAAAAGTTTTCTATCGTTCAGTCTAGAAAGTATCCAGAATAACCACTGTATAAGTTTGTAAATCTTGTACAATACAGGGGAGCAGTTATGAGGTCAGGTTTAAAGTTTCCAACTCACTGCAGTTCTGTCCAAAATAAAGCCCACCACAGAGTAAATATAAGACAAATAACTTTTCCTACACGAATTATGGAAACTTTTCTAAAGTGTTATTTATCGATAGTCATCCTGTTTTAGTTTCTCTTCATGTGATACAGAAAAAGTATAAAAACCATTCCGGATTTCTGTTTTTTGACTGCTGCCGATTCTTGTTGTAAAGTTTTCGGCCTTCCGTTTGTTCGTCCATTATTACTAAATGGCTGCTGAGTTAAAAACAAATGAATTAATGTGAATCATGATAATGATAAATATTGAGAAAATAGATTCTTATAATGAATCCATATGAGTCCCTGAGCGTTGCTTCTTCATGTTAGATGAGTAATTTTGTTGGGAATGATTAGAACTTCATTCGAAGATTTCTGTAAGCGGCCGCGGGATACAGGTGAGGATGCTTCACACAGGCAAATAGAACGTAAATTTCAATCTGGAATCGCAAATTCAAGCCACTTGTTTTCTGCATTATGACAATTGCCAAAAGGAGTTATGTGTGTAGATAGATAGATAGATAGATAGATAGATAGATAGATAGATAGATAGATAGATAGATAGATAAGGAACATTCTAAGGTAGATATGAATCGAATGAGATAAATAAGAATATAAGGATAGACAGATAATGAACTCGGACAAACAGACAGACATAGATAGATAGATAGATAGATAGATAGATAGATAGATAGATAGATAGATAGATAGATAGATAGATAGATAAGGAACATTCTAAGGTAGATATGAATCGAATGAGATAAATAGAAATATAAGGATAGACAGATAATGAACTCGGACAAACAGACAGACATAGATAGATAGATAGATAGATAGATAGATAGATAGATAGATAGATAGATAGATATTAACGAACAATTTTGTTGATATCTTGTATACGCACAAATGAAAAATGATAGTATCTATCTTTTTTGTTCTCTCTCTCTCTCTCTCTCTCTCTCTCTCTCTCTCTCTCTCTCTCTCTCTCTCTCTCTCTTGTGCTTGCGTCGTCAGTAATTACTCAGGTAGGCTTGCAACCTGTAAATCTACAAAAATATTTTGCATTTTATGCACAATAATCAGAGTAACCTTCATTGTTTTGTTGGATTAGGTGCATATTGTATTACACAAAGAAAAGGTAACTGCTGATGCAATGAAAAAGAAGAAAATATTCTTGCATACATTTACACACACAACACACGCAACCCGGAATTATTTACAAAGATCAAAAGGCACTTAGAATTCCTCAACAAAAATAATAAAATAAAGGAAATCTTAAAGACAAATGATTAAAAACAAACCCCAAACTCAAAATTTAAAAGGCATACTAACCTCATCAAAAACTGAACAACATACAACACAAGGGGTCACAAAATGCAACAAAAAATGTGGAGTATGCAACATAATAATAGAAGGAAACACTTCAAGTTCGAAAACACATCTACATTTGAAATAATAACAAACCTGAGCTACAATTCTAAAAACGTAATTTATGCTCTAAAATGCAATGAATGCGCAAAAATGTTCATTGGGGCGACACAAGGCCTTAATAAAAGAGTAGCTTGCTCAGAAGTAACATTAAACTAACCAATAACAGGAAATTGTACGTCTTCCAACATTTACACGAATGCAGTGGACGTCAATTCAGAGTAATACTTATCTACCAAAATGCAGATTATGGCACTTTCATGATGCAGGAAGAAATATTTATAAAAAAATACAAGCGTTCCCTCAACAAAACAACATGAAAACCTAAGACACACACACACACAGACACACGAAATTCAAACGCAAACACACACACTAAATTCAAATAGTATTCCAAAAACAACAAAAAACTAGATGACCCGTAGAGTAGAACTGAATCAAAATCACTGAAAACAATTTTGAAGTATAAAGACGAAATCAAATTTCGCAAGTCAGTGAAAAAATTTATAACCAACGAAGGTGACATGAGAGTTTTAACGTGCAAGTGTTAAAAAAACTCAACATGCATGCATGCGTATGAACTTTCTGACTTGCTCACCACTTGACTTATCTATTTATACATGATACCTTTGCCATCAGAAAAACAAACGGACATCGGTATGTGAAGTCACAAGTTTATTCGGCTGAAGAGAGTGAACCTTTAGACTTGAAACACGTTTAGCGACACAAATTATTAATAATAGTAACAACAATAAATCCACACCTTAAACAAAACGTTCACGACTTCTTGCAATTTTTTCCTTTATATATATATAATTTTCTTCTCAACACATATATATGTGTGTGTGTGTGTGTGTGTGTGTGTGTGTAACACATCAGGCCGGGCTGGCCGTTTACTGTGACGCTCATTCTCGTTGACGGTTTTGACGTTCCCAGTTGCGACACTGCCACCCGGCTGTTTGGTTGGTTCGGTCGCTGTTGCTGGTCGAGTTGTTCTCGTCCGATGATGTCGTCACAAAAGCTGGTTTACAAAATGTCTTTTGCAACAACACGCCACTGTCCCACATTGTGATTTGATCCCAGAGGTCGCGTCGTGCAATTTTAGTAGTCGCCTTTTAGTCCGGCCCTGGTGCACACTTGTGGTTAAAAAAAAAAGATAAATACAGCACCAAAAAGAAAAATTAATAAAATAAATGAATGAAGTCGAACACGCCTGGAGAATGTCTTTATATAAAAAAAAATGTTTTTCTTTTCACAGGAGCAGATAATACAGTTGTCAAAAATGATAATATAGTTGTCGAAATGCCGGTTACAACGGAAAGAGAAAGTTCGCTAAAAATATCAGAGCTTCCAATCCTTAAAAAGAAATGACTTTTCTAAATTTTGTTAACGTAGACAGAGCTCTTCAAATTTTCACTAAAGTCTTTTCCGTATTATCTAAAATTAGAGCTGTCCGTCAGGAGATAGTGTCACATTCCTATATAGCCCCCATGTCCTTTTAAGCATTAAAATGACACCATAAGTCCGAGACACACAACTTTACAAGATCCTCTTTTTCTCTCTTTTTTTTTTTGTTTTTTTTTCATACGAAAAAAGTCTTTTGCCAAAAATAAAAGTCTCTTCAATTAGAAAAGTTCATTTTTCATCTTTGGTTCATTCTACATTGTATTCGGCCTAACCATGCAATTTCGATAACATATTTTATTACCCAACCATGCAAATCTAAATGAAAAAAAAAATTCTTTATAAAAAGTTTCTGCAGACAACTGGAAAAAGTTCCTTTTTTTTTTCCTTCTCGGTCCTGTCTAAATTTTATTCAAAGCTAAATATACAATTTCAACAAAAAGTTCAACAAAATGTCTCTACTGTCAACCTGAAAAAGAACAAAAATAATACGGTGTGTGTGTGTGTGTGTGTGTGAGAGAGAGAGAGAGAGAGAGAGAGAGAGAGAGAGAGAAAATAGAGGTATCATTTTCTTTCTCTTTTTTTTTTACGATTTGTCCTTTCCGGATATTATCCTTTTCTGTTCCGCTGAAGTTAGAGATTAGTTTTCTATGGGCGTTGGCTACATCCCCCTCTCATACGTCGAAGCCAACGCAACCTCTTCTTGGTCTGGGCTCGTTTCATCGGAAATATGGACACTGTCCGGTAACTTCCCTTGTTCTGTGCCATTTACCAGACCACCTCCGACCGATTTCCCTGTGTAATTTCTAAATTTCTATATTGCTGCTACCATTGCAGCTAAAATTATCAATGTGCCCATTACGGCCAAACAATTCATTAGGATTCTCTTACCCTTCCCCCAGACTATGCTTTCCCCTTTTAATGCTTCTAGTTGTTCCTTTAATTGATTCATATTCATCTTCTCTATGGGTTCTAATAGAGCTGGCATCTGCCTTAACGTAATGTTGGGGAATTTCTTCACTATGGGATTCCACAATCCCGTATAATTATCTAAATTCCTACTAATTAATTCTAGAACTAGATTCTTTTTCTCATATTTCTCCTCTCTTTGGTAATAGGGAGGTAAGGATATGGATACTCCAAATGCTGAGCACCCCAGGGGTAAATCTACTAAAGACAGCAGCGGTCTCACTTATATATTCCCAGTGGGGTCCATACCACATACCTTGGATAATCTGATTGGTTTTTGGACTGCTACTGTCCATACACCATCTGACACACTAATAGCCTGTGGTAACGTTGTTTTTGTTAACACTTTTACCTGACAATTCCTCTTAATTCCCTCTTCCTTATCTTCAAATAGTTCTAGCACACACATTCTGTGATTACCAGCTACATAAATGGGACTCAGTGAAGCACAGGTTTTTAGGGCGTTAGTTTTACATTTCTTTGCTTCATCTACTGACAGTATCATAAATTTTGTCCTTGCTGAATTTAAGGCTATATACTCGGTTGCGATTATGTACTTCGCTATCACTCCTGACCCTTGATCTACATGTGGGTAGGGAATGGGCAAGTTTATAACTTGGTATATCTCAAAAATACTCTCTCTATCCAACAACGGAAGGGACATCAAAACCAACACTTTGTTACGCTCCAATAACCTAGAGCATTATAATACTTCCATAGTTCCCTGGTGGGTTCTACCGGTAATCTAAGGTGATGGAGTAATTTGCTCTGTATTTCTAACAAAAGCTCCCTTAAAGGTGCTGGAGTTACTATACTAGGGAACAAGTGTCCCAAGGATAACATGTCCATCTGAGCTCTCACATGTTCCAGTAATATAGTCAACGACTGCCTAGTTCTTCGTACCCTATTAGCAATGGCGTTCAATTGAAAGAACTGTTGGACGAATCTACTTAATCCTTGTACCTCGGTTGCCATGACTTCCGTATTATTAGCTATTTCCTGTTGACGTTCATTCAGGCTACTTATTATTTCAATGATATTGGCTCTATTCGTCGTTAATTCTATCCTTGTAACATTCAATATCGCTACACTTCGCTGTCCCCACTGGGTCAGAATTTTCTGGTTTTTCTCTACCTTTCCCAAGCTTTCTCTCATGGCCTCCAGGTCATTCTCTGTTATTGTTCCAAAGAGAACATTTAGGGCCTTCCCAACTATGGGAACTAATGCTCGTTTTTCTCTTGTCTGTAGCAGTTCGATCTTCCTCATGTTATTCCACTGGTCCTCCATTACAGCCTTTTCTGCCTCCAAGGGATACAACAATCTGAGATAATTTTTCTGTCCTGTATTATTTTGGGCTACCTTTATTCTAGCTATTCCCAGCTTGCTTATCTCATCCTTCAGTCTGTTAAGTAACACCTCATATGGGTTTAACTCTATTACAAAAGTAACCACCCATTTCGATCTTGTTATTATCACTCCACTGGTCTTCTTAAATACTATACTTCTGCTGTGTTTCCAGGATTCTATCCTCATCGTCATCATCATTATTACCATCAGCAGCAGCAGTACTGGACCTTTCAACTTGGCCATTCCTGTATGGGTAACAGATCCTCTGCTTTATTCCTTAATAATTCATTAGTCAATCTTAATTCTTCACTAACTGTTCCCCTGTTTTTGTTTTTCGCTATTTTTCTCTCTCTCCAGTCGCTCTTATCGCTAATTACTCATTAATAGGGGATTTGTTTCAGACAAGTGGGCGTCGCCCATGCCACAGTGGTTGCGCCCCCCACCCCCGGCGGTACCACTGGTGGCCAGTCAGTGGCATCGCCGAACGATCCTATTCTCACCGCGACACGCCGTCCGCCCACACATACTCTCCAAACACGGCCTTCCTCTCGTTCTCTACCCTACTGAGATTTGGGTGTTTTTACCTTTCTCAGTCGCTGTTTAAGGGGTAATTCTGGCTCTATCCCTGACTGCTCTTCAGTTCCTAATTGTCTCGAGGTCTGGGAAGAGGGAGTTACTTCTCTTTTTTCTTCAGGCAATTGTGCTCCCTTTTCTTCAGGCAGTTCTGACTGTGAATTTTGGGCCCCCTTGTTCTCTGTCGGTTGGGAATCTAATACCTTTTTATTTCTCCATTTCTCTCGGAGCTGGGAGAGGGGTATTTCATCCTCCTCCTCCCATTCACTTGATTCGCCTTTGATTCTTTTTCCTTTTCCCATTTCTTCGGAGATGGGAGAGGGGTATTTCATCCTCCTCCTCCCATTCACTTGATTCGCCTTTGATTCTTTTTCCTTTTCCCATTTCTCTCGGAGATGGGAGAGGGGTACATCCTCATCCTCTTCCCACTCACTCTCAGAGTTATCGTCTGATTCTAATTCTTCTGGTTCTACAAGGGTTGTTTTTCTTGGCTCACTCATTTCCCAATTAGCAATTTCAGCTAACTTTAAACCATTGGCATGAGCTCTCTTTGTTCGGCCAACCACCTGATCCCAAATTACAAATGACACTGGACTAATTTGCTCTACCACTCTGTAGTATGGTTCTCATCTCCTGTCAAGCTTTCCTCCTCTCAAATGAACCTTGTAGTACACGGGGTCTCCAATCTTAAATTCCACCCCTTTCTATTGAGATTTACTCTGTCATTTCTCCTCTTTTGGATTCTTTTTATTAGCCTTCTGGCCTGCACGAACAACTTATGCTGTTGTTCTCTCACCAACTGATGGTAGTCTTCCTACGAGGCTTTAATAAGTTATCTATCGGCAGGATCACATCCCTGCCAAACAGCATATAATATGGTGAGTATTTAGTCGTATCATTGACTGAACCTTTCCGCCGCGAGAGTCTGGGTCAGATACAGGTCCCAATTCTCAACATTGTCTCTCGCTAATTTTGCTAGAACGTCCCCCAAGGTCCTATGGAACCTCTCTACCTTGGCGTTGCTCTTGTGGTGGTAGGGGTAGGATGTTATATGCGTCATATTCAGGCCTTCTGCTACCTCTCTCATTACATAATTTACATTTTCAGGCCCATTGTCTGTTACCAGGCACACGGTCTGGGCCAGTAGTAGTTTCTGCTTATCAATTCATGGGTCTTATCAATCCCCATGTGGCCCAGCTTTTCATGATAGTGTTCCAATATTTTTGGTCTTAGATCTTCAGCTATGTACAACCTGTATCGTCTTTCTTCATCCCTACTCGAAAGATAATATAGTTTTCCCTCCTGTATCATATATCTAGAGGTCTCACCTGCCTCAACTTTTTATCTAAGAGCTGCTATTTCCTTGTCCATCTGTTCTTCCTCAACCTGTTCTATCCACTGGGGATCTATTCTCGGCTGTAAAGATAGGGCGGTATTTTAGCGTATGGGAGTTAATCACTCCTATTTGGTATGCCCTATCATCTACCCCTGGCTCTACGGTTATGGACACCTCTTCCAGCTTCTTGGGTATTCTGGAGAGTAAATCTGCACAGGTGTTATTTTTCCCTGCTAGATACTCGATTTTACAGTTGTACCCGCTTAACTTTAGCGCCCACTGCTGGATTTTCTTATTTACCCAATCTGCTTCCAGCAGATACTGAAGAGGCTTATGGTCGGTTTTTATAGTAAACACCACCCCGCTTAGATAGTAATCTAGCTTTTGGAGGGCGTATACAATAGCATACGCCTCTCTTTCTATCGCCGACCATCTCTGCTGTGCTTCTGAGAGTTTATGAGACAAGAAGTATATCGGTACTTCTTCTGGTATGCCAGGTACTGGACCCTCCTTATCTGGACAGGTTTGGGTGAGGACCGCTCCCACACATTGCTCACTAGCATCTGTGTATAGTACCATGGGCTTGCTCAGTTCAGAGTACGTCAGCAGGGGTACAGCCGTCAGCTGTTCTTTTAACGCTTTTAAGGCCCTTCTACAGTCCTCTATCCACTTAAATCTTGCGTACTTTTTGGTCAACGCTATCAAGGGAGTCGCTATCCGAGAAAATGCCGGTATAAAGCGCCTGTAATATCCTATAGCTCCTATAAATCCTCTCACCTGCCTTACTGTCTGGGTCTCTGGCATTTCTCTTATAACTTTTACTTTATCCATATCAGGTTTGATTTCCTTATCATTTATTATAAATCCTAAGTACTTGGTTTCATTACTTAGGAATTGGGACTTTGGCAGGTTTAACTTCAATCCGTACCCTCTCAGTCGACCAAAAACTTGTCTCAAGTGGTCAAAATGTTGTTCTGGGGTCTCTGAGAACACCAGAATATCGTCCAGGTAAGCCATAGCAAAATTCTCCATTCCCCCTAGCACTATTGACATTAGTTGCTGGAAAATTCAAATGCAGCCTTTTCTTTGTCAGCCTTATCAAGAGCCACCTGCCAATACCCTGATCTCAAATCTAATTTGGAAAAGAATTTAGCTTTTCCCAGAAGAGCCAAAATGTCATCTATTAATGGCAAGGGTACTGCTAATGGCTTGGAAATGGCCTTCAGTTACCTAAAATCTACACAGAATCTATGCCTGCCATCTTTCTTATCTACTATTACTATGGGGAAGCTCCAGGGAGACTTTGATCTCTCTATCATGCCTGTCTCTAGCATAGCCCTCACTGCTTATTCCACTAGGGGCCTTTTATGGATAGGAGTTCTATAAGGCCTTAATTTAATGGGAGGGTGATCACCTGTGTCTATTTTCATCTTTACTGTATCAGTTTGACCTAATTCCTTGTCTGAGTTAGCCACCACATCACGATTGGCTCGCAACAGGTTCTTTACTGTAGTCTTAAATTCTTCGGGCGCCAATACTTCTTCGTCTATGTCATCTACTTTCATTGGACCTTCCATGTCCTTTTTGTCTAGCCTTATTTTCTGTCTGGTTCTTAGGGGTAAGGCTCTACCTACCTCTTCCCTTTTCCTTACTTTAAAAGTCTTAGAGGCTTCGTTCACTAATAACATGGGAACTATTTCTGCCGCAGTTACCACTGTCTCACACATGACCGCCTCCCTCTCTTCAGATCTACTTTCCTCTATAGGAACTAACTGTATGATCCCCTTCTTTACCTTTTTCTTTGTCATTAATCTCCCGCTGCCAGTTACTACAGTTCTGGGGGGTAACTCTATATCCTCTTCTGCCACGACCGATATACCTCTGTTGGGGAAGCCTCCCAATGGCATCTTTTCACCGTTCACCACCAACACAGCAGGGTTAAACTCAATTCTAGCCTTATTTCTATGTAGCCAATCTTCTCCCAAGATCACCTCTGCACACAGTCCTAGAGTGATATAAAATTTCTGGAGGCTCTGCGTCCCTCCTATCTTCATCGGAAGAGTCACCATACCCATTATTTTCATAGAACCACCATCAGCCTGTGTGATTTCTATATCGGGCCTTCTCATTCTACCTTGATTTTTCAATGTTCGGTATTCTTCCTCCCTCAATCACTATATAGACGCCCCCGTATCTATAATGGCCTTCACCACTGAACCTCCTACTACTACCTCACAAGAGAGCTCTCTTTCCTGCGTCAACAAGAAAAATGCCTTTGCTCTTCTTTTTCTGCGGGTCTGTCTCTCTGTCCACCCAGCTATGGGTGCTAGCAGTAGTAGTCCTTCATCAATGTCTCTAAGAGGACCCCTCTGATCTCTATTCCTATATCAGGATCTTCTATTTCTGCCCCCTTTTTTGTCTCCAGATAGGCAACTTTTCTTCAGGTGTCCTTGTTTCCCACAAAACCAACACCTTCTTGGACATTTCTTTGCAAAATTACCTATCTGCCCACAGCTCCAACAATGCAATGGATTTTTATTCGCACAGGTCACCATGTCTCTTTTTTCTCAGGCCGGTCCTTTTTCGTTTTTCTGGTTCAATTCTCGAAGTTTCATCTTCACTTTTGGCATGGAGGTGGGGGCTTTCCTTCTTGCCCCGCACCTTTTGGCCATATGCCCTCTACCACCGCATCTTTCTTGCTTGTGAACCGGAGGCAGCCCCCCCCCCCATCCTGTCAGACATTTTGTCGCACAGTGAGCTTTATGATGGGACTTCCAACACACTAGGCCATATATACCTAACGGGGGTTTACGAAAACCGTGTCTTCGGGGCCATTCTTCTCTATAATTTTCTCTTCGCTCCCTTGTAAATTTCCGGGCCCTCTTTCTGTCTCGAAGCGCGCCAACATATAGATCTGCTAATTGGATCTGGTAGGCCAGAGAAGCTAATTTTTCCGCCCTTTTACCTAATCCTTCCACCCTTCCCTGGACCAGCCTCATGAGGCCTCTTATAGCCTCCATGGATGTGTCTTTATCGGCGTATTCCTCAACTAGCAGCGCCTTAAGTCTTTCCCAGGTTAAATGAGGGTCCCCTTCCAGGAGTTGGCCGATAAATTCCGACGGTTCTCCTGTCGCGGTGTGGTACGCCACGCACACCGTTTCTTTTTCCGTCAGCTCATATATCCGCTGACTTTTCTCTGTGGCCGCTAACCAATTTCTTAGCTCTTTCGCATCTCCCCGATAGCTCGGCACCCTTGGTCCCCCCCCCCACAAGCTCCTCAAATCCCTGGACGGTCTGTGTTCTCTATCGTCTACCTCCGACCCTGCTATTCCCTGTTCCTCCCCGTGGTCAGACATTTAAACAATACAATTAGTGATTAATAAGAATTGAGAAGGAAATCAGTCTACGGCGAAATTGCAGCAACAAGAATTTCATGAAGAAACCAAAAAGTTCCGACGAAATCTGCCAGGGTACACAACTCGTTCGGTGGTTATTCAGGGTCGATCCTGGTCACGACACCAATAAATGAAACACGTCAGGCCGGGCTGGCCGTCTGCTGTGACGCTTGTTCTCATTGCGACAGTTGCGACACTGCCACCCGGTTGGTTGGTTGGTTGGTTCAGTCGCTGTTGCTGGTCGTGATGTTCTCGTCCGATGATGTCGTCACAAAAGCTGGTTTACAAGACGTCTTTTGAAACAACGCGCCACTGTCCCACGTTGTGATTTGATCTCAGAGGTCGCGTCGTGCAATTTTAGTAGTCTTCCACAAGCGGAAAGTGCGAGAAAAGAAGCTGTTGGAGTAAAAATGGCGGTTACATCTTATCTGTTTCACTGTAAAATGGTAGGACCTAGTTGCTAATCTAGTATCTCGTGCAAATTCATACCTAGGGGGCACCAGTGATCTAAGTTCATCGGAGCAGAAGCCGTGAAAGTATTTATAGTAGAGGTACAGAGAAACCACGTCACGCCGATGGGAGAGTGTCTGCAGCCAGTCTGCCAGTCTGCCAAGTCGTTATCGATCACATTAAAGATTTTCCGTTGTATTTTGTCAAGAACCCCGAGGAGAATAGAAGCGGCACCTGACTAGATCTGGCAACAGTATTCAATACACGGGTGGATGGTAGATTTATATATGTGCAGGATAGATTCAGACTGGAAAAACTTCCGGGCCCTGCACAGAGAACCGACTTTCATAGCAGCGGATTTAGCAATGGATTCAATATAGTCATTCTACTTGAGGTCCGCTGAGAAACCAAGGGGGCGTAGTGTTTTACTCTCTGGGAGGCAAGCCTGTTCCATGCTAATGGAAGGTAGGAGCGATTGTCTATGATGGTTAATTGATAGCAGCTTCGTTTTGGAAGCTTTAAAATTTGCGAACCATTTCTTACCCCAGTCCACTACGGATTGGAGATCCTTTTCAAGCTCGGCAGCGAGGTTCACTATGTCGCCCACACCAGATTTTTGATCGAGTCGAGAGTAAACTGTGGTGTCATCGGCGTACATGCCTACTTGGAATCTTATGGCATCGGGGAGATCATTAATGTAGATCAGAAAGAGCGTAGTACCTAGGACAGAGCCTTGAGGGACACCCGCGTTCGTAAGGTAGTTTTGTGAGGCATGTCCGTTTAATACCACCTTCAATGTGCGGTTAGAGAGGAATGACTGGATTATATATATATAATGAATTGTTTGAACATTTTTATCGTATTTAAGTAGATATTCTGTTTTTTTAATTAAACAGTATTATATATTTATATCTACCGGCCTGATTATTTACGATAAATTTTTATTATGAAAAGGTGTGTCATTCGGCAGAATTCGAACCTGCGACCCCTATCCACATAGGGGAAGCTACCATGTGATCTGGTACGTCTTAGACCTCTCGACCACGAATGCCCATTAGTCTAAACGAGGTTTTAATCAATCCTGTATAACACAGTTTTCGATTTATCACAATGACCATATCTGCTCTGAAATGTATTGTAATGTCAACAAATGTAAAAATGTCACGGAAATTAACGAAGATTAACGAAACTTGGTTATAAACCACCGACAATTTGAAATGAATTGTTTGAACATTATTTTTTATCGATACTCGTATTTAAGTAGATATTCTGTTTTTAATTAAATAGTATTATATATTTATATCTACCGGCCTGATTATTTACGATAAATTTTTAATTTAATTTAATTAATTTAGTTTAGTTAAAAAAAAAACAGAATATCTACTTAAATACGAGTATCGATAAAAAATAATGTTCAAACAATTCATTTCAAATTGTCGGTTGTTTATGACCAAGTTTCGTTAATCTTTGTTAATTTCCGTAATATATATATATATATATATATATATATAAACATTTATTAAGGAACAAAGGAAAATGAAAGCAAATGCCACTTGGAAAGATTTCATTGTGCCAATTTCTAATTGAGGAATACTGACTTAGCTTAAAAAATCATCATGTTATATTGTACGTAAAATCAGCCGTTTGAACATTAATTTCTAGGCCTAAACTAAAATATGCAACTACCTCGCCCAAAAGTTTAGACATTTTTATATATTCTTTTTGTTGATATCTTTGTATATTTCCCTCCTTGATAGACATGAATAGACTTTGGATAGCTGTTTGTGTGAGAGAATGTACGAGCGGTGTGACTTATGAGATTAAACCGGGCTGAGAATAAAAACAGAAAGAAAAGAGACATGAAGATACAAGGAATGTTCATCTGGCATTGCATAAACATGGCAATCATCTAGCATCAGCAGTTTGAATAAAATGGCGGACATCGGAATAAGCCAGGCAAATGTACAGGATGCCCGTGGCGTGAAACAGTTAATCTCGGCAAAACATGTCACAATGAAAGGAGATCGGTCAATCTGTACGGCTCGTTCGTGTAGGCTAGTAATTTCTGAAGGTGGCAGCCAAGCACCTCAGAAGTGATGCCGTCTCCATTCTTAAAGGGTAATTAACCAACCTGAAGTACGACTTGAATAGAAATTAACCACAAGATGGCGCTTTTGAACAATGCCAATGGGCAGAAACAGTTGATTAGCAAATTTCACTTGCAACGAACAAAATATTCAGTTCATCCAAAATCGAAGCCCGTGGAATAATCATTGAAAGATATGAGGCTGCATTTATGTATTCCTTTTTCGTTCGCGCATAAATGTAGATACTCAGTTATATATAAATTTCGATATACGGTCATATATAAATGCAGATACACGGTTACATATAAATGTAGGTATCATGATCTTGGTTTACAACCAGATAACCTGACTAACCCAAACTTGACGAGGCCGGTTTGATCTCCCTTTTCCTTCTCCTAGACTAGTTTAGGGTCTAGTCTGTCCAGTTATTTACTCATAACTGAGGAGAAGAATATATGGATTCATATCTTTTCCAAAATAATATTGTCAGGAATTGGAATGAAATTCGAACTCGGCTCTGCGATTTCTCATTCCACCTCTCTATTCATTACACTGACGCGCATCCAAAAAAGTAGGTGTACAGTTAATTATAAATTATAAATATTTATAAGACTACCATTCTTCCTTGCTTTCAATATGCTACATCTTGTCAGGATTCCTGTTATATATTTAAAGATTATAAGATACATTCCAAAGAACCCGCAATGTTCTTCGTCTCGACTTGGCATCTCGCATTCAGTCACTTTCTCACCGCCATAACGAGCTTTTCCTGTGTCTTTTCTATACATACTTTCATGGTAATTTTTCTGATGAACTTTCTTCTGTGGTTAGTAGAATTTATAAATTTAAGCTCAATGCTAGATTGGTGACAAGATCTTATCAATTTACAGTCGAAATGGCTACATGGAACCGTAAGTTCTATGCTAACAGTTTCTTCTATCATATTTTTGGAACTCTCCTCTGGTTACTTGCTTCTCAGTACAGGTTAATCTTCAAAAGTGCAATGTCAACTGTTATCTTCTGTCTTCGTAATCGCAGTTCTTTTAATGTTTTCTCTGCATAATAGTATTTTTTCATCTTCTCTAACACTTATTAATTATTTGTGTTTTAGTGGCTTTATTGCCTTGCTTAAGATGAAAGTATTTAAAAAATTAGATATAATGGCAGAAGTATAGTAGTAGCATCCATTTATTTTGGGAGAAATAGATAGCGTCCTGTATGGATAAAAATTCAATCTTTTGGTAGTGAGACTGCTGTGAACTTTCCAGGACGGATGCTTGGATAAGAGTGTATAGAGGTCTGTGTGCTGCCCAGACTACATACTCTCACACTCTTGGTCGCACTGACAGGGCATTCATTACATTTGGGAGAGGCTTGGCAGCGAGAGTTGCCGAAAGTTGTCAGAGTTAACAGCCAACTACCTTTGTGGCTCCACTCCGGGTTTTCTGTCTGGATTTACTTCTATAGTTTTTTCCATGTTTCCTGGGATGTCACGCTTTATCTACCGAAATAGCTGGTTATGAGGTGCAAGTTTTCTACCGTTACTCATTCTCCAGCTTGGAGCTGGACTTAGTAGCCAGAAGCTATTTAACACCCAAGCATCAAAATAATTTTATAGACTATGGGGGCTTGTCTACACTGTCATTACCTGTTATGACAAGCTTTAAAACATGTATAATATGCGTATATAAACATTATATACATTACATTATTTAGAAACCCCACAAATTAACGGCTTTTTTCAGCATATTAGAGTATAGAATTGAGTATATCATAAAGATATATGTAAAGGGAGAAGGGTGAAAGTGGAAGAGAGAGAAATGGGGACGAGTAATGATTGACACATATGAATAAGTTTACGTCGTAACATAAATCCTTTTACAGAAGAATTTTAAAAAAAAACTATAGTTTAACGTCTTTTAAGAAAACAGGATTTCTAAAAATCAGTTTTACTATTAAATCTCCTGAAGAATGGAAGTAAACTCCACGAAACTCAGAGATAAAATAAATTAACATTTAATTTTATTTATCACTATTATTTTAGGTACCTCCACTAAATCGCTAAAATGAAGCACAATATGAAAAAAATAAACGTAATAAAAACGAACGCTTTCCATGAAAAGGTTTATGTTATTTTTAAGAGGAAAGTATTTTTAATTACTTTTTAAAATTTTTTAATTTCTTCTAACACCTTCGAAATTTTGGTAAAAAAAAACCTTGTTTTGACTTTACTTAACGGGTAACTAAATCGTTCCGAGAGTTTACAATGGAAAAATCTAATATTCCATAACTCAGGGTTTTTTTTCCGGTGACAAACACATTGATTTGAAAATTCTTACAAAATCAAATAATTGTCAGATTTTAATGAAACCTTCCGGACCTATTTACAAATGAATTAAATTATTTCTGAAATTTTTATCTTTAAAAAATCTTGGTAAAAATATTCTTTTACATCTGCTACATCCCGCCACGGAAATCCATTAAATTTTAAGAAATCAAATTTTGTTGGTAAAATTTCGTTTTATTATTAAACGCAGGTCTCTTGGGAAATGCAAATCATCTATTATTTTATTTTTTTTTAACATTTTCTCTTTTTTTCCAAAAATCTGATCCCAATAGTAAAATAAAAAAAATGAAATAAAATTATTCATTTTGATAAGCTTTTAATTGCTTTAATATATAATATATATTAAGGACATTATAGTCTGAAGAAAAAAAAATTTGATTAATAATGATATTTTAAAACAATTGCTTTCATTTTTTTAATTATAATAATTGATAAAGTTCCAAAAGTATTTTAAAATTACTTCAAAGATTTGTTGTTTTTCGTTTATTAACTTATTAAGTGAAGATTACATTTACTAATCGAAAATTGAAAAGTTTACTACAAATCGTCGTGCCTTCGTATTTTTAAAGTAATTTTTACTTGTTTTTGTGTATCTGAAGTTTTTTTTGTGGGGGAGTCTTGTATAGTAATTTCTATGTGTACATTAAAAGGCAAGTGTTTCACAGTTTCTTCCCCTTACAGGAAAAAATTGTATGTCACTTGTGACCGCCATAACCCTGTCTTATCTCGCATCTGTCAAGCTGTTATCACATTTCAAAGACAATGGAAAGACTAGAAAGTTGAAATCTGTGTTTAAGAATTAGTTATATTATGAATTTCATGCTATAAATAAGTAATTAGGTTAATTTAACATTAAGTTTGCGAATTATCTAAAAATAATATGTCACAGATGTATATTTTATTTTTGCAAAATTTTTAAAATCGAGAATATACTTTTGTTTACAAAGGTGACGATCGCTCAAAAATGGCCGAAAAATTGAAATATTTATAAAAGAAATCTCAAACTTTTAGATTCCAATCAACATAATTTCTGTTTTAAATATACCAGAGTATTTTACTTGGAAATAGTCAATGTAATCATTTAGCTTTCAATTAAAACTAAAATAAAAGTTTCAAGAAAACTTTTTCTTATTTTTAAAAATTCAATTTAAAAGTTAGTTATCGAAAATAGGTGAAGGTACCTACTATTATTGCTATATCTCATGTACCGAACACTAGAATGACAATAAATGCTTACTTGAAAAAGTGTTTTTCTGAACTGCTCCGGTAGATCCATTTTTTTTTTTTTTTTTTTTTTTGTAAATGGACACACTTGCTGATACCCTTATAGAAAATATATATAATTAGATATAGCTATTTTTCAATAGCCATTGCATTAGCTATTGTCCATTGAAAATCCTTTTCTTGATGATTTTCATGTCTGTAGTAAAATTATTTACATTCTGGCGGGTCGTAGCAGTGCAGGTTATAACTGGTAGAACTAAGGAATGTAGTTTCTCCGAATACTTTCTGTGGAAATAGTGAAAGGGATTGCAAAGTGGAAAATAATTAATCAACCACAAGGACGTGGAGACGCTTTTAAACTCTACCGAAACTGGAAAGTGAAGACTGGTTAGCTCTTGCCAAAATATGGCAACAGTTGGGGTCAGATTAGATGAAAGGTCATTTAGAGTTTTAGAGATGCATCAGGAAAGTTGTATCATCAGGAAAGATATTAACAAATTATTGGAATATACTCTTCTGGCGATCATTTATGTAAAGTAAAAAGAGGGTTGGAGCGAGAAGCGAACTGAGGGTCACGCCTGCTATGGACGTTTGGGCCTTGTAGGATTGGCCGTTGACAATTACCCTCAGGAACCTACTCGTTAGAAAAGACATTATAATTGAGAAAACTCTTCCAAGGATTGCGTAGCTGGAGGGATTGTGCAGTAACCCTTTATGCCATACTTTGTTAAAGGCATTTAAAATATCTAACCTGATCGTCCTTCATTAGAGCAAAATAAAGAACTTTCCATCAACACCTCAGACAAAGGAAGTGGGATAATAATCAATATTCTTATCAATAAGCATATTTACAAATAAAAAAATTATATTATAACAAGCTATATAAAAATTATATTATTATTGTATCATGTTCTTTCTTTCCACTCTACTTTCATGCAGCCCTCTTCTCACCTGTATACTCGTCCATTTGTTTTACTTATTCTCTGACACTCCTGTAATTTGTCCCTCTTTCTCATCACTCCCCTCTGCCCACCAGTTCTGCCTTGATTGAAATGATTATAAAAAAATAAACGTTTATTAAGAATTTCGATAATGATTAAAACTATTTCTGGAACACAATAATTTAATAAAGCAACTAGAAAATTAGTTCGTAATGAGTTCAAAAATAGTGGTCAAATTTATTACCATATTAAATACTGAGTCATTTGATCTACTGAAAGCGACATTACATCACGTTTTTTAATTGAATAAAACTATTCACAATGTATTTACATTATACACATACGATGTCAGGCTGTTAATAATAAAACGAGTTGAAATTAATGCATGCAAGATTTCACAGCTTCGCTATCACTCCTTTATACCAACTTTTCAGCCCACCATCGCAATAAACGTAATTATTTTCTAACTGCTCACAATACTTTGATTTCCTAAATTTTCCTGTAATTTCTATAATAAAACCATTCACAGTGCATTTCATATTATTCTATGTACCATGTTCCTTCAAACGTGGGCAATTATGACTCTGTAAAAGTGCTAACCCTTTCTAGCTCTTAGTAAAATTTGTTTTTGTTTTGCTATCTCTTAATGCCTGTTCTACGAACCAAGCTCGTGAGATGGGTTCTGCGCTGTGTTCGTCCGTCTCTCTTGCTTTCAATGTGTGTGACTCAAATTCTCTCATCCCTATTTCCTCATAATGTGTCCCAGAAACTTCAACTGTCTTTTTCTGAGTATAAGTGTTCTTTTAGTTTCCATTTTCTATCTAAACTCTCGCCGTTTTGTTCAGTCAATTGTATTCTCAGAATCGTTCTACAGAACAACATTTATATTGCCTCAATTCTTTTCTTCATCTGCGATTGTCCAGCATTGTCATATAGCAGAACTGATAATAAATAACATTCTAGTACTCTTTTATTCCATTCTAATGAAATTTTCGAGCATCATAATTCTTTGCTTGGCTTTTGGAAAACATCTTTCACTATTCTAATGTCGTTCAGATTTCGGTGTTGCATTTTCCTCCTCAGTTAAAATATTTAAATTTTTGTACTCGCTTGATTTTTATGTTCTCAATTCGTAATTCGCATCTTCGGCCATTCCGTTTGAGGATATTTATACATTCTGTCTTCTTACAATTGATCTTTAGTCCTTTCTTTTCTCTTTCTTTTACTACCTCCAATTTTAGTAGTTTCCATTTTGGGCTGTTCTTCTTGTTGACAGCCATGCATTGTCTTCCTATAATTGATGGTTAGTCCTTTCTTCTATCATTGTTTACTGTTATTTCTATAAATTTTTGTTGATTATTTTTGTGCCTCTTACTCTGTAACCTGGTACAGTGTGAACCCCACTATAACACACACACACACACACACACACACACATGTATGTGTGTGTGTGTGCGTGTGTTTTTCTTCATTTCGTATTGCAGTAGTTTTATGCTAGATTAAAATACGCTTTTGTCAATAACTTGGTAAATATATTGATACGCACATCTGTAAATAACTTTGTAAATATACGAACTGTTTTTTTTCTTTTCGTGACATTCTCTTTATCAGATGCCAGTTGTACTCTGCGAGATAATTACAAAAACTGTAAATAAAAAAGACATTGATCTAATTTCGATTTAACAAACTGACAAAAAAAGTCGGTGTTCAAACTTTATGTCAATTATGAACGTATAATGAAATCTCAGAACTCCTGATGGATCTTTTATCCAGATTCTATGAATTTGGCGCCTCCATCTGCCTCGTTCATTCTCGGCGCCTAATCGGAAAAAGACTCTCGCCGTCATCGCTAAATCAAACACTTTATAGGTTGTGAGATTGATGTTTATTTTAGGCCATATATTGGGCAGTAACAGTGCCAAAATGAACACTGGCAAATGAGATCATTGCGGAAGATTGATATCACAATAGAAGTAAACCGTAAGTAGAATGTCTTAGGAAGAAAGAGGGTCATTCAACTGACATGCGCAATGGCTTTCCGACAAATTTGATAACAAGGAAATCTCAACGTCACTTCGAGATTCCGAGACGTCAGAAAATGTCGGGCTCGAAGCGAATTTCATTAAGTTCCATCAACACAAGAGTGCACTGGTCTTCTCATGAATTGTTTAAGCTATAAGAAAAGATTTCGTTTGTATTACTATGTTAGGCTCTGTCTTCGGCCATATTGGTGGCGCATTTAAATGTATCTAAAGTACTGTTTCTTGGCTAAAGTTGACTCATGCAACTCGTGTTCCAAGCCAAAAAGTTACTATGTGGTAAATTTAAACTATTTACAAACTTAGGGTGTTATTTTATCATACCATTCTTGGCCTTACTAGTAGACTGATAAAATTTATATCATAACAAAGATCTAATTCACTGTCCGTCGTACAGTAGTATGCACGTATATAATGTATATATATATATATATATATATATATATATATACTGTGTGGTGTATGAGTGAATTACATGTGCTTGTGTCATTTTATATATACACAGGTACGCCCGCCCACACACACACACACACACACACACACACACATTTTAACTGAGTTTGAAATAAGACTTTGAAATAATGCATTAACTCTCACTCAGTCCAATCAATATATACCCTAAACTGAACAAAAAAGAATCATAACGCATAAAACTAAAGCTTGGATGTGTGTGTGGTGTCATGCTCAAAGGTTCAGAATGAGAAATCAGAGAGCCTGGTTCGAATTCCAGTCGGGTTCGTTATATTCACTTACGTGCAAATATCCTTAGGAAAAATATGAATTCGCCTCCTTTTCTCCTAGCTATGGGCTGAATAGTAAGTCATATCAGAAAATTTCTATTATTTCCAAAATGCTTACAATCTAAATATATGTTTCGGATTTTTTAAAAATCTTAAAAATAATGATAAACCGTAAAAACAATCAACTCTTCGGAAATTATTTGATAATAAATACGAGTTTTTGTTTGCTTTTATTCTTAATTTTGTAAAATAGTTTTAGGTCAACCATTGCATATGTACGCGCACCAAAATAGAAAAGCACACAATTTGAATGAAAAAGCCCAAATATGTGGTTATTTTAATTCCTTTTGAAGACTTCTTCCGTATTTAAACATAAAATGTAGTATTTTACATGGATAAACAATTTTTGGTTGAAAGTTGGTAATTGTTGTCGTCAGTGAAGCAACGAGAATAGTACCTTTTAATGTAGAAAGAATTAGTAATTGTCAAAAAGGAAGCCGAAAAGATTTTCACTGCCATCAAAGATATTTATACTTTATTTGAAAATCATCAATATATTAGACCAGATTTCTGGGTGCGGATTTTCCAAAAGACTTACATTTTTACAAAACCAGGACTTTTACAGTATTTTTATTACAGCAATAATCGTGGCTATAACACTGAGTGTCTCTTGGTGAAGTAGTTTAAGTTAAATTAATAATCCATTGACGAATGGCTGATGTTTATGCCACCATGGTGAGATCTGCTCGTACTACAAATGTAAAAAAATAAAGACGCTTACTTAAGTTTCGTTTTTCAAATGGCTGGATGTAACCATAGAAAATACCATTGGAAAATATGGCAACTTTGCTTTCTGGATCGGAAATTTGCAATTCAAATCCGCTTTATATGACTGAGCAAAGCTATAATGATTCAGTGTGTGTCGATACTTCTGAGATGATGTAGTATTTACACCATTTACAGTGTTCGGACTATTTTATCCATTTTCATTGCCATGTTTATGATGTTTCTGCCGTTGTACTTTCCGGCTTTCTTCAGGAGTGTAGGAATTTCGAACCAAACCCTTTATTACGATCACTGGGGTATATCATTCTCATTCCATGTTTGTCTTTTTCCGGATGTTTGGAAGTAGAACAATGAGAAAATTTACAAATCAAAACTGTGACACGAACAAAAGATTTTGCAGAGAAAACTTGCGAATAAAACTCGGAATAATCCAGAACATATATTGGGAGCAAACTGGCTGCATACGGATAAAAAATGAAATCTTGAACGGATCTCGACATGTAAAGTCAGAAATTTATCCGCCTGAAGAGATCCATTTTGGGACTCGAAATACGTGTAGTGACATAAATATAATTGTGGACACTTAATGTATTAAAAAAGATAAATATTATTACCAATAATAATAATATCAATAAATCTACACGTTAACGAAAACCTTCACGACTTCCCACACATTTTACCTATGTGTGTGTGTGTGTGTGTGTGTGTGTGTGTGTGTGTGTGTAACACAACACATTTTTTGTTTCTTTGTCGGATCTTCTTGAATGTACTGATAAAATTTTCGGCATTGTTTTTCAGGTAACGTTTCACAACCGAGAAAGCACGGTAGGGAATAACGATTTGGATTAAGAAATCTAAGATCCACGTTCGAACTCCAGTCGAGCTTATTGTACTCACATGCAAATACCCTTGAGAAAGGTGTAAATCTATCTCTTCCCTATAGATAAATTGCAAAGCAGTTTGAGCCATATAGTCTTGGTCCGTACCCGTTTAGGTAAAGGTAAACACAATTCAAACCAGCCTAGAGAGGGTTGTTCTCTTCATGCTGTCTTTCCCAAGAAACACAACTGCTGCTGAGGCTACAGTAGATGTGGTATTTCTACGACCCTCAAATGTTATGCGATTTTTTTTCACAAGTATCATAAATATATTAATTTTCAAATTTAAAGATGATTTTGTTTAGTGTTTACATTTTATATTTTCTCTTTCTTAATCTTTGTTCCTAATGCTATTCTTTATGTTTTTTTTTTTGTTTTGTTTTTTACTTTACTTAGTTTCTGGCAGACATCTTTTGCTATTCCGATACGCTTTTAAATTTCTGCGTCACATTTTTCGTTTACCCCACTCACTGACTTCTATTTGTAGGATTGATTTCTCTGTCTTTCTCTCTCTCTCTCTCTCTCTCTCTCTCTCTCTCTCACACACACACACACACACACACACACATATATATATATATATATATATATATATATATACCCTTTCTATTACACAATCAGACCCATAAATACACACACCACTCGTGCAGCTGTCAACGTAAAAATGAAATAGCAAACATTACAGCCGCCATATATCAACTCTTGTTAAAGTAGATTTAATTCTTCTTTTTCTGTTAGGCATTTTTGCCTTCTATTTCTTTCTTGGTCTTTCTTTTTTATTTTTATTATCGAGAACGAGGCTCTCTTTTTCAAAAGTTCTCTCTCTTCTATCAAAATTCTTTATTCCATTTTTTTCTCTTTTTCAAATCCCGTAATTGATCGGCTCTTGTCCTGCTAAGTTTGACAACTCATTTATTTATTTATTTATTTTTTTATTTGAATAGCTTCTTGAAACCCGACACACTCCGCCATACTTTTTATTTATTTATTTATTTATTTATTTATTTATTTATTCAAGGGGGCTAAAGTTTGATGTAAATTTGTCAGCTATTAGCTCGAATGACTTCAACCTGTGAGGATCACGTGATCTTCTGTTTCTTAGGTCAGCCTATAAAACAATTTAATGCAAATCAGCTTCTTTATGCTCTTCGTATTTGATCATTATTGATACGACTGTATTTTAATGTTAGCTATCTACTTTTGCCAGTTAAGTGTCATACGTGATACATGCTTGGGCGATCATATCTCGAAAGAGACGTGACTGACTGGGCTGAAGATTTTCCCGCAGTAGGTTGCCATTACTTTCTATGATAGACTGGTTGACAACAAAGGCTATCTGTCCTGCTATTTAAATACTAACTTATTTAAGCTGGAGGAAGAAGAGATGGATTAATATCTTTCCCAAGGATGTTTGCGTGTATGTGAATGCAGCGAATTTAACTAGAATTTCATCTCGGCTCTCCTATATCCACTGCATCACAACGCACATCCGCATTTATATTTGTCAATTTAACTATTAGAACAGTGTCCAGGGAACAAGTGGGATTTACTGCCTCGTGGCGTCTGTATTCCATTAACGTCGGAAAGGACGGTTTCAATAGACGTATGGTCTCTACTGTTAGTTGCAAAAGAACAATATTTTAAGATCAAATTTACCAAGATGAGATCCTGATTGAACATCAGTTAGCCAATCAGAGTCCCGGATTAGTAAGGGTTTCAAGTCCAAGGATTAGTAAGGAATGGTGATAAGTTAGTTCCTTTTGCTATCCTTTTCAAATTTTTATACATTCCCAACACGTGCAATTGTAATAAGAATTTATTGCATATTAAAGATTTTTTTTTTAATCATATCACCCCGAGCAAGGCGGTAACGCCACTGATGTGCAGGGGGCTATGAAAGAGTGTAAAGATTGGAAAAGAGAAAGCCGGAAAACCACATCCTAAACAGGGAACAAGGGATGAGCCTCTACACCTGTTCAATAGACATTGGTGGAGTGTGAATCGGGCGATAGTTTAGTCTATCTACTCCAATTGAAAAAACAAAAAAAGAAATGTGAAAAGATTGGAAAAGAGAAAGCCGGAAACCACATCCTAAACAGGGAACAAGGGATGAGCCTCTACACCTGTTCAATAGGTGCATTATGTAGATTCATTATGAACATAGGTGTGATCCCCCTTTTTCTTATTATAAATTCAACGATTTAATTGTTATAGTCATTACAATATTATCAGTTAACACTGTAAGTAAATAATTCTTTCATATCTAAACTTATTTATAAATGGAACTTTATCTGTGCGTGTGTGTGTGTATCCGTTACCTATAGATTCCGAAATGGCTGAACCGATTTTCTTGAAAATTTACACAGTTGTACTATAAGCGTCTGCGAGTGTTCTTAGCTAGGTTTTGTGTCGAGGTACCCCCGATAAATATCGATAATCGAAAAAATCGGGTTATAGAAGGAGTGGTCCGATTTTAATCAAATTTGATACACTCATAGACAAAGACATAAGAAACGATATTCAAAACTTTCAAGGTTGCAGTTCTTACAATAGTGCAGAAAATCGATATATATATATATATATATATATATATATATATATATATATATATATATATATATCGATACCAGGGAATCAAAATTTGACTTACATCCATTCATTTTTCTTTCAGTCTACGGTTTCGTTTTAACTGGAAACTTTTTAGTCTTTCGTGCTAACGTCCAAAGAGTCTGAGCTCCAGAACCATGGATTAGTTTTAAAGCTTTCATTACACCCGAGCAACGCCGGGCTATACTGCTAGTTTTAAATAATACAGTTATATTTGAATTGTTGTCACCTTAATAAAATATATAAGCATTTTCAGTCAGTTTTTTTTTTTTTTCATTTGTTTCTGCGATGGGAAACAGTTATGCACCAAGGATAGCTTTCTCGTCGGTAGAGACAGGCTATAAGGTTTCTGGTGCCCCATCACCTCATTTAATACAAGTAGAACGTATTTCATTGTCATCTCCTCTGAAAATTTCAATGACTCTACCAAATTGCCAGAAAGGTTTTGGTTTCGAAGGGTTCTTTATGAGAACTACATCATTTCTATTTATCTTATTAAAGAAGATTGTTTCATGGAGATGTTTACAGGTTTCTTGGAGACCAAGTAAGTATTTTTCATGCCACATTTTCTTGAAATAGTCCAACATTTTTCCAGATTCCCCAGCGAATCGATGAGAAGTTATCTGGTTTCGGGTTCTGTTTTATTCATAATTGGAAAACAGGACTGGAAAAAAAAGTTCACTGTTGACATTGAGATGTATGAAGCAACATGACATATTAAGAGCTGACGGTAGAATTGCTCATACTACAAAATATAGCTTTGCTACATGTTTAGGGTCAGATGTTTACATTTGTTGAACACAAATGTCATTGTCCTTAACCACTTTGAGAATTCGGAAAAGCTTTCAAAAGGTATCATAGGTTCTAGTTTTGTTTCGATGACTGAAACGTTACATTAAAATCATTCCGCAACAGGTGTTCAGAAGGGAAATAGAATGCATGAAAAAGCCTAATAAAGAAGAGACTCCAGACTTGGTAAGGGATTTAGCATAATTCTAGATCTTGATGGCATATTACGAGCTGACGGCAGAACTGCTCTAACTCCAGGTTATGTAGAACGTTGGATTTGACTATACTTTTATTTTTCAAGTTTGAAAATTGCAATTGGCCTGGGTTTTCTAATAAGCATTTTGGTTAGATTGCCCAATATTCCGATTTTCTAACGCAATTTTTTTCTGTGGAAATACTGCTGGAGAGTAATTCAGCATGTTTTTTCCAGTTGGAACATACTTGTAATTAATTTACAGAGCATATTTTTTCATAAATTAGTTTCGTCATCTGCTGTATATCATTTAATCTAATTTTTGTATACCGTTTTTTAGCTTCCATTTTCTCGGATAGTAACAAGACAATTGAAGCATCTAGATAAATACAGGTTTTCTCAATTTTTATATTTGAATAAGTTTGAATGAGGAGAGCTTTGATTGCAAAGTACACCGCCAGCAGCTTAAGAGTAAACAACGTTTCAGGTTTTATGGGAGATAATTTAACTTTAGCATATACAATATGTAACATAATTTTGAACTCCATGCACAACAAAACAGTATACATGTGATGATGCAACGTATAAAATGAACAACTGTAATGGGCTGTCATCATCGATGCCATGCCTAGTGCATTGAATGTTACTCAAGTCTCTGAGGTCATCTGCCAAGTTAGGCCAAACTTTCTTTACGTTTGCAGATAATTCATCATTCTTTCATTTTTGATACCATAAATCGAGCAGTAATGTTTTTGCTTTAACTGTGACTGGTGCACAAAGCGAGAGTGGGTCAAATATTTTTGCCATCTGAACCAGGACGCCACCTTTGGAATCCACTTTTCAGTGAACTGTAACATATGAAATATGCAACCGTATCGTCAGTTGGGCTGTCCCGTAAGATCTTTTGGTGTCATTCTTTAATCCTTGATCATCAATTTCTTCAGAGGATCACAATTTGAATTGCATCACTTGAGTTTAATGTTTTCCTGCTCTAATCTTTCCACAGCTTCTCTACATGCCTTAAGTTCTTCTTTTTTCTTTTTTTTTTGTAATTTCCAGGTAAAAGTGATGTCAAAATCGTCTTCTATTAAAACAGTCAGTGGAAGTTTCAGGCCTTTATTAACTTGAATACTGTTGTCATACCTGATCAGGTGACCCTGCCATTCAGTTCATGTTTCTTGACAGGCTCTAAAAGAAAATCTGTAACGTAATTGGTCCCGACCTGGCAGCTCGACTCCAGCCACTTTCTCACTGGCGGGGTGTGGCAGGAAGGTTCCACCCTTTTACAGTTGAATCAACTGAATGCAGCCGCCACTTCTACTCCATCATCTTTCTTTCTCGCACTTCCCGCCTGTGGAACTCCCTTGCGTTAAAATACAAAAATTCTGCGAACTACTTGAAAACACAGTAATTCCGGCGATAAGGGCCAAAAATGAAATTAATGCAGTAAGAAAACTGTCCATAACAGTTGAGAAAATATGAATTAAGCCGGAAAAAGACGACTTTACAATAAAAATGAAGAAGCAAATAAGGTTCAAAGAAAACAATAGAAAAGTGAATATTACTAGAAATAATGTATTTTCATTATGCAATAATGTACCTATGTACGCAGAAAGAATTGTGATACCAGTATCGTTGCAAAAAGGTATGCCGAAAGAAATTCACATAGAACATCTAAGAATTTCTCTAAGATGAACTCCTTACGTATTGGCCAAAAATTTATCAAGATATTTAAAATTTACTAAAATCATCCAGAGATTGTGCTCTGGCAGCAAATCACCGCCTATAAAATTTTAACCTTATCCGAAAACCAATATTCGATGGTCCAAAATACATAGACTTCGTAGGACCTTTAAACAGAGTATATTATCTAGTGGTAGTTGGTAGTTACACTAAATGGCCAGAAATATTAAAAAGGTAGATGACCGACTTGCGCAATAACGAGAAATTTTTACACAAGATTTCTGCAACTTCGGTTCACCTGACCCTATTGTTTAAGCTAACGGGACACAATTCACGCCTAGTGAATTTAAAGCTATCTATAAATCATTAGCAATAAAGCACGTTACAATGCCCCATTATCATCCAAGATCGAACGGACAAGACAAACAGTTTGTCGATACTTTTAAAAGGGTACTAAAAAGTTGGATGGAGTGGAGTTGGATGATGTAATGCTATAACAATTTCTTAGTGTTTTCAGGATAACCCTAAACCTGAACATCGTGTCTGGAATTTCACCTACAGAGTTGATGTTCGCCAGGAAAGTTAAGTCTTTTTTAAATAAATTACCATCAGAATGTAAGGCGAGAGTATCACGAAACAACAATATAAGTAATACTTCAAACCTAAAGATAAACTGTTTCTTTAAATGTATAAACGTGGAAAAGAATTCTGGGAAGATGGCGTTATAAAAAACAGATAGGCAAAATAAACATACATGTTATAGAGACAAAGGTGGAAATAAAAACGACACCTTAATCAGTTAAAACGAAGATTCACTGATTTAGAAAGTCTCTGAGAAGAGGTACCGATGAAAATATTGTATGACACGTTTGATGTACCCAGGCCATCAGAAATTGTTGAACCAAGGTTTTATGGTCAGAAAAAAAGAATAGCAACATAATTTTAAAATATTGAACCGAAGTTGAGGACTTTGAGATGACTTCCTTTGAGACTCCAGAGGAAGTCATCTCAAAGAGCAGATGTCATCTATGAATAAAGTGTCACTGCCGACATTTGAGTTTGAACACGGATCGCCAGAAAACAAACATAGTCGAACTCGTTTTGATTTAATTAGAGAACTCGTGCTGCTGGGATCGCGGGACGTTGAAAAATTTTATATGGAAACATAATAAGCATTCGAGGCAGAAAAGAAAAAGTTCTGAAAGTTTTCTTCAAAGGCGTTTTATTTCTAGTGACTTTAGAAAAGATGGCGGCGTATATTAGTCAAAGTGGTATTTATATTTCCCCTTTTTAGTGAAAGAAAAAGAAAGAAAGAAAGAAAGAAAGAAAGAGAGCAAAGATGGAGGAGACAATAACAATCCCGCTTAATGTCTGCTTCAGTAAAATGGAAAACCTTGTTAATTTTAATTTTTTTATTTGTACCCTCTTACTTCCTTAAATACTGACCTTCATTCATAAATATGATCGTTATTGTAATATTTTATTAAAGTTGTTAAGTCAAATATTTAACGAGGCAAGAGGAAAATTTACATGGATGTTTTCTAGTTGTGGAACTCGCAAGAATCTTATTCAGTCATTAAAAATTATGAATTAACAGAAAATTAAAATAAGAAAAACTTGAAATTCTCATGAATACTTCTGCTTGCATTAAATATATGAAATGATGAAAATATTATCCACATTCTTTTCAAATTAAGGGACCTCGATGCCGTTTCTACACAACCGTGTTTTCACCTCCGTTTCAGATACCATTTCTGTTTCGATTATATTCTCTCTGTCTCTGTTTACCTATTTTAGTTTTTCGTTGTTACACTTTCAATGTCGTTTTCTCCAACTCATTCTTGTTCATGATAAAAAAAAGCAAAAGAAAGTAATCTCATTTATTATTTCTACGTTCGATCTGAAGTGATGACCAAGCTTCTGATGAGAAACATGTTAATAAAATGAAATTCTGGACAGTGTGGAGAGTGCAGGATGGAAACGCCACCTGGAAGTGGTTCCGTTTCAGCAGTCATTCCCAGTGGGAACAAGACATGGAATGAGAATTGGTTGACTCTGATACGTGTAGCTTGATTTCTTTCCAGCGTCTCACTGCCATCTTAGGCTAATAATCTCATCAACGGTTTGCTATTATCCGCTAATTTCTTATCTACAGCGGATAACAAAGTTCTTTTTATATACTTACTACTTTACCGACATGTTAATGATTAACTACACGAAATAACAGCATTGTATTGTCAATTTTTGATCAAATGTTATTGTAGTTGATACTTGACACAAAGAGGGACGCATGTTCGATCGCTGCCAGAGAACACATTTTCTTTAATTAGATTTCTGGAATGCACAGGCCGATAGACGTAATACACACTGTTTAATTATGAAAAAATGGTGCATCTTGGAATTGTTTACTGTAAGTCTGATGCAATAAAAATGTCGAAATGAAAACTATCCCATTAATTCTTTAGAAATAATCTGAGTGAAGGGCATGCCGGATGAAACGCTAAAAAGGGAGACGCAATTTCTTTAC
Organism: Ascarosepion bandense; assembly: GCA_037127315.1. Taxonomy (NCBI): domain Eukaryota; kingdom Metazoa; phylum Mollusca; class Cephalopoda; order Sepiida; family Sepiidae; genus Ascarosepion; species Ascarosepion bandense. The sequence continues at coordinate 1,343,858 of JBBBDQ010000183.1, forward strand.
TTATATTTCGTCAATGTGTAGGTCGATAGACAGTTTAATAAATAAAAATATAGCGTCTATTTCAAATAAGAAATGTCCATTGTATTAACATATATATCCTTCACCTGGATATATATATATATATATATATATATATATATATATATATATATATATATATATCCAGGTGAAGAGAACCAACAATTTTAGAATTCCGAGTTCTCTGGCATTTACTTTTTTAAGAAATGTGCTCAATACAATATATATTGTAGAGCATAATATAATTATAATTAAATTTGATTTTTATTTTAAATAATATTAATAACTAATACAGTTTACGTTATCAAAAATAATTTTAAATAAAAACAAATTTAATTATAATTATATATTCATACTGAATTAATAATTTTTTGTTTTCGATTGTTGTTGTTGATGAAGCGAGAATTTTCTCGCTGAAATGACCATTCAACGAATTTAAATTTCGGAATTTTTTAACATACTATATAAATATATATTCAAATGAATAGAGATCAAGGAAAATATTATCAACATTAATTTAAAACAGTGTTCAATATAGAAATAAAGCTTTGAATATTTATTATAAATTATAATTTAGAACATGTACCAATTACAATCTACTACAAAGTATACATTTTGTTTCGACTTTGAAAAGACAATGTCTCATCAGGTAGGAAACGCTTTCAAATTCCAGTTGAATTCATTTCATTCACTTACGCGCAAATACCTTTGGAAAAGGTATTAATTCGTCTAATCCTCCCAGTTATGGGTTAAATAACAGGACAGATTGGGTTCTATAGCCTTGGTCGGCAACCAGTCTAACGCAGAAAGTAATGGCAACCTACTGCGGGATAATCTTCTGACCAGTCAGTCATGATCGCCCAAGCGTCTAACACGTATAATTGACTGACTGAGTGATATTGGTAAACTATTGTGTGCGAGCTAAAGAGGGTAAGAAAAATGAGAAGGAAAAATAAAGAAAAAAGAAGAAAGGAGGAAGAAGAGAAAGAAATAAGAGAGAAATAATGAAAAGCTCAAATTGTCATGCAATAAATTAAGGTAAATATACAAAGATTCATATCCAAGTTCAAAATACTTTTTAAAACGTGTGTGTGTGTGTGTGTGTGTGTGTTTAGATATCCAATTTTAGTTAAGGCAAATATCATTAAAAACAATTTTCTGTCGGTTAATGATCGGTTTATGATCGACTTTTCGTTACAAATATTCCTCCTCAGACAAAGAAGGAAATTCCGCCAGAAAGTTAATTTCGGAAGAAAACTACACGAACTATGGTCCAAGCTTTGGACTTTCTTAAGTCATCATCAGGGTCGGCAGAGACAATTGGTGAGTTTCGTAGATTAAGAGTAGTTGATACAAAATATTTATCCATTTTAATAATATTTGTCCTAAATAAACATATCTATACACATAAGGGAGATTAGAGTCGTGAATCAGGCACAATGTTTCAACATTTGATAATAAAGATTTGTAAAGTTTTGAAAATGATTTTGCCGTGGTCAAAAGTTTTCTCAAGTATGCAATATAGCGAGCATGAAGAAACGCAGAAATATGTGTCGGCAATGGGTCTATGCTGGCATTAATCATTGACTGGTTGAAAATTAGGAACCTCACTACACCTCCTTGCTTCGACTGATTGGATCAGAATTACGTGCACCTGCGTGAGGTGAGCAGCTGATTGGCTGATAAATGATTGGCACCCACAGCGGATTTCTTTAAAAGCAGTCGTGAAAATGAACAATGAGAAAAGAAAGAAAGAAATTAAATGAAACGCGAAAGAAAAAAGTGAGAGAAAAGTTATTAAAAGCCAGATTAAGAAAAATGTATCAAAATGTGAAAGAAATACAATAAAATTAGATGAAGAAAAAAGGAAAGAAAAAAAGAAAAAAAAGAAAGTGTGTAACAAAAGAAGAGAGGTATAAAAAAATAGTTTAAAAGAGAAAGCAAGCAACACTAAAGAAGCGATAGAAAGAAAAAGTAGATATTCGAAAAAATAAGTTTAAAAAATAAAATTTTAAAAATAAGCTTAAAAATGTAAAAATTACGCAATAGAAATTAAAAGTAATTTTAAATTGAAAAGTTTAATTAGAAAGAAGAATGAATGTTATCCATTCTACTAAAAATAAATAAGAATTTCTGTGCAAAAAATTGCTTTTCAATAATTAAAAAAAAAGGAAAATAAGAAAATTTAAGAAAATCACCCAAATATTGTGAAAATTCATTAAAAAAAGTGAACACAAGATTAATGTCGATTGACAAGGATTAGTCTCCAGTTAGGATTGAACCCATTACTATAGGAACAGTCTTTTAAATTATATCCTTAACACCTGCTTTATGAAGAGACTTGGCTGATTCTAATAGAAGGGCGAATGTGTGGAACCTCCCAGAAATCGAACTTCATCCTGTATAAACGGTCTAAAAGAATAACCTGCTTATTGTACGTACGGCCATGTCACCTTCTTGATTTAAGACAAATTTTAAAAGTCAGAAACTTTAGTACAGAGTAAGAAATGCAGATTACGATGGTCGTTAATATAGATTAATGATTTCTTGCGTGTTCTTCACTGGTGCCAATGATCTGTATTCGAGCCCATGTAAAAATCTCTAAGAGTAACAGAACCTTCTAATTCTGATTTTTCCTTTTTAGCTCTGCTGATTAAATGAGAAATACATTTCTTCTTCTTTTTCTTCTTCTTCTTCTAAATATAATCCACTAATCCATTTTTTTTATATTTATATATCCATTACTTTTTTTTAATCATTTCACCCCAAACATTGTAGGACCGTCACTGGTGCGCAGGAGGTTGCAGTGAGAGAAAAAAGCAACGGGTACAGGAGATGCCTAAAAAAGGATAAAAGGAGAGTTAGTGGAGTGGATGGGATTTACGAAGGTAGAAGATGGTAATTTACGTTGCATTTAAACTTTTAGAGATTATGGCTATCAGGGAAGTAAGTATTCGGAAAGGAAATTCCAGAGGCTGAAAATGCGAGAAAAAAAAACTGGAAGAATAGAAGTGGTGGTTAAATTTGACAATTTTGACGGTAAAGAAGTGGGACCAAGATGCCAATCTAGCAGCACGATTAAATTAGAGTGATCACAGAAGCCGTGAAAATGTTTGTAAAAAAGACAGAGAAGCCACATCCCGTCGGTGAATATTTATTTTTTGACACACTTAAAACACTGCAACATTTAAGAAATCAAACATGCAGAAACTCGATTATATATACAGGTGACGTCTACCTCTGTATATTATAGTATATTAGTCCATGCAACTAGTGAAAAGACAAACATAGAATGTAATACTTGATACAGACATAACTGATGAACTGATCGCGAGCATTATGGTAGCATTCACCAATTTAAGGAGGCCGTGGTTAAAATCAATGGCGATTTTATGGAATGAATTTACTTTTTAACACACTTCTCAATAAATCCCGGGCCTAACTAATAAAACAACAACTTTTAAGCAAAATTCGACTTTATTCATTAACATACTCTCCTTCTAGGGTGATACACTAATTCCAATGCTTCTCTAACAATTCGATGCCTTTTTGCAGAACGATTTGTCTTTGACCTCAAAATAGGCCTGTATTTTCGACATCACTTTTTCACTGGAGCCAAATCTCTTTCCCTGGAACATTCTTTTGAGTTCTGTAAACAGCCAGTAGTTGTTGGGGGAGGTAAATCTGGAGAATAGGGTGAATGCGAAGTACAATTCATGTAGTTTTGCCATAAATGTGCGATGTCTTGGTAAAACACCATTTTTCTTCTTCATTTGTGGCTGTTTCTAACGATTTCTTCCTTCAAACGCAGCAATAATGCTATATAATATTTGCTATTGATGGTCCTTCCTTTCTCAAGGTAATCAATTAACAAAATACCTTGTGCATCTCAAAATATGGAGGCCAAAACCTTGACTGCTAATGTTTGCGTCTTTGGTCGCTTTGGACGGCTTTCACCTGCTGCTGTCCAGTCAGCTAACTGCCGATTTGACTCCGGAGTGAAGTTGCAGATCCTTGTTTCATCCATTGTCAAATATTTACACAAAAATTCCTTCTTGTTGCGTGGAAACAGTTGCAAACAATACTCTGAATCGTCAAAGCAATGTTGTTTTTTGATCGACTGTCAACAAACGCGGCACTCACTTTAAACACAGCTTTCTCATTGACAAATGTTCATGCGAAATGGTGAATACACTACCTTCTGATATGTTCAACTCCTCTACTATCTCACACAAATTTAATTTACGATCGGCCAAAACGAGTTTGTCGATTCTTGTGTGTGTGTGTGTGTGTGTGTGTGTGTGTGTGTGTGCGTGCGTGCGCGCGCGCGCCGATTTGGGGCGACCTGTGCATTCGGCATCATTTGTGTCTGTACGACCGCGTTTAAATCAGCATACCACCTCTTAACTGTTGCTTTCAACAATGCAAAGTCCGAATAACACTTATCAAGCCATTGATTTGTTTGAAAAGGATTTTTCCTCTCAAAAAGCAATGCTTTCTCAACGAACAAAATTCAGATTTTTCCATTGTTTTGAAAATTTACAGCAGTAGCTTCATTTATATAACTGTAATTTGTAAACTAATAATCCGATTGGGCCCAAATTTTGTCACGTGGTATTTGAAGATTAGTATTTCATAAAAATAATATAGATATTTTTATTATTTTTTGAACTGTTATCTTTTAATTTGTTTATAGTTATGTACATTATTTTTGGTGGATATCGGTATTTGAGTTTAATAGTATTTATTTCGTCTACCGGCCTACATATTCGACAAATTTAATAAAGAACTTTTGATCTCCTGTAGGGAGAAGAACCTGCACCCGCTTCGCAAGAGAAATCACCCTCTTATCAGGCATACTTTAGACCATTCGGCCACAGAGAGAATCGCAGCGGGTCAAAGTTCTATAGACGAAATATATACTATTAAATAAATAAAAATAAAAAATAAAAAACGGATGTGCTACTCAAATGCGGTTAACCAAAAACAAAATGTTTAATCTATATTAATAAACATTGCAATCTGGAGGGTTAGAAGTTATAAGAACATGTCGCATGAAAAATAAAAATCTATTAAATCTCTCTCTCCTTCTCTCTCTCTCTCTCTCTCTCTCTCTCTCTCTTTCTCTTCACATCCACACACACACACACACACACACGCACACATACACACACACACATATATAACACCGAAAACGTGATACCTTTTTAAAATTTAAAAATCTTGTTTGAAGCTATTATTTTCGTTTTAATTTCAAACTAATAAATTAAATTTAATATTTTGAATAAGCAAAATACCTTGCTGTATTTCAAAACTAATTTAAAATAACTGGAAAATTTTTTTTTATTTATTTGCTAAGATAGTAGATTAGCAACATTTTTAGTCATCTTTTATCGCAATGTAATTCTCTTTATTAAAAACCTTCCAAAAATGAAATATACTTTTCTGAAAAATTATTTAAGAAATATTAACTGATTTAATGTATAATTAATCTGACTTGAAAAAAATAATATTTACTTTAGTTTTAAAATAATGCAGAAATGCATTTGTTAACAGAGCGTTAACTGTTTCTTTAAGCTGCTGAATAATTAGATATACCGTGTGTGCCTATTATATATGATTAATTTAAAAATTCAAGAAAATATTTTCCTTAATCTGCTGTTTATAATAAATTTTAGATATTTTATGGCTTTAAATTTTCTATCTTTATCGTTCTTATTTTCTTATAATATCGTGTATGATCAATCGTATCTACAAAAATCGGCACGTTTATACACATACGAAAAATGTTGATCTTTGATTTGTACTAAGCTTTTCCTGTATGTTTACTAAATATAGTTTTATCTAAAAGGGTTAAATGAATACAGATTTTTTAAAGATTTAAAAATTAATAAATTATTCTAATTAAAATTATTAAAAAATCAAAAGAATTTTTATTCTTGGAAGAAATGTTTTTCTTAGGACAATAGTGTCCTTAATATATCTTATTTATAATAGCAATTAAAACCTTTCTGATAAAATAATGTCATAGCTTTATTGTATTTTTATTTTACTATTCAGAGCAGATTTTCGGTAAATGGTGTTTCTACTTGACAAAATAAATTGATGATTTAGAATCTCCAAGGAGTTCAACTTTAACTAATATGAAAATGGTGGAATTTTAACATCTCGAAATTTCATAAAATTAAGTTAGTGGGAATAACAGATGTAAAAAAAAATACTAATATTTTCAAAAATTTAAAAGTTATTTCATTCATTTGTGAATTCCTGAAAATTTAATTAAAATCCAACAATTATTTGATGTTTACGAGAATTTCCAAACAATGTGTTTTTAATCGCAAAAAAGAGGCAAATTTTCCCATACTAATCTTTGACCCACCCACTGACGTAAGAAAAACAAGATTTTTAACTAACATTTCGAATGTACTAGAAAGGTTTAAAATAAATTAATTAAAATAATAAAAAAATACTATTTCTTTCCTCTTAATAATTACATAACAATTTTTACAACAAAAATTTGTTTATATCAAGTTTGGAGCCGTTTTTGTCATATTTATGCTCTTTTTGTCGAATGCTCTGAGATACGATATATATATATATATATATATATATATATATATATATATATATATATATATATATATATATATAATTTCAAATTAGATTGTTTTTTATATTTACAAATTATAAATAATGGATTTTGTTGACAGCTTTTATAATTGTTAAATTGCCCGGTTTATTAAAATAAAGATATTTTCTACCCTGGAAAAGGTAAGGAAATGAGCAGTTGAATTACAGTTTGGCAATAAAGTGATTATTCAAGGGAAATAAGCAATTTTGATAGTTTTAATAATTCATTTCGAAAAGCTAACCAATATTATAATTATATAAATGGAATTACTAAATAGATGTTTAGACCTATCTGGTTGTCCTTTGCTAGTTTTAATGCGCATACTTATATAAATAATTCCGTGTCCAAAATATTTTTTAAAAAGTTTATTTTAAACAACTATTTATTACTCCACGTAATTTCATTTTTTTGTCGATTCAATGGTGAATATTAATAGTACAGACTAAATCTTATATTGTGAAATTTTGCAATTAAAATCCAGCTACGAGTCAGACTACATACTTATTTTTACAATTTTACGTATAATACACAAGCAAATTTTATAGCTATTCATATAAATACAAATTATATTTTTATAGCTATTTACATATATTCAAACTATACCCGAAGAATATGAATTTTGTTTTTACCTTTTGGGTCACTTTTTTAAAAAAAAAAAAACTTGATCTCTCTTCCATGTTATGCACCCAGACAAGCCTGAGTCTAGAAAATCAACAAAAGGAAGTCTTGTTTTGATTGATTGTTTTTTTTTCACTATACAATTCTTACCAACGTAAAAAAAAATGTAACCAATATGGCCACTGCCTTCTTCTATTTGCTCTTCTTCAATTGCTTTGACGATTTTATTTTGGCAAGAATATCAAGAGATTCAACTTTTCACCGAAAGACATGACCGTCTTTGAAATATTTCAGAAATGTCGAAAAAATGTACATGCCTTGGGTTGTAGTTGTACAGGTTAGAAATAAGCCATAATCGTTAATATAGACAAAGTATAGACATTATTATTATTATTATTATTATTATTATTATTATTATTATTATCATTCTGTTTCGCGTTTCTTTTCTTTTCATTAACTCTTTTTTCTTCTCCTTTACTTTTTGTTTTTCATTTTCCTATTGCACATTCTTTTTCTTTTTTTCTTCTCTTCTTTTTCTGCTTTCTTTGTTGTTTCTTCTTCCTTCGAGCCGCCTTCTTTTGCATTTTTTTCTTATTTCTCTTTTTGACATTTTACAGCCTTTCATTTCTGTTTGGTTCCTCGATTCTTTTGTTTTCTTTTCTTAAAACTGTTTCTGTCCAAACGTTGTTCGAAATATTGAACCCATTCTTTTCGTTTTTGCCATAGTGTTTTAGCTCATATATTCTAGGATCATATTAAGATATACAATTCATCAGAAAACAGTTTAACAAAACACTTTTCAATAGAAATAGGCAGGAAACAAAAGAAATCATGACTAATATATCGAAAAATAACACAGTATATTTTCAAGAACCATTCCCAGCAAACCGCGCTAAACAAGTGGTTCCATCATTTTCATAAGAATTTTTCAAATACTTCTCTACTGAGCAAGGAAATCGACACTATGCTGAAATATACAAAAGCCTGACTTACAAACTTGTTCTTTAAGTTACTACGGCCAAATTTCACATTCACTAACATTTTTCCTTTCAATTATTTGTTCTTCAACTCAGGGAGAATAATGTATGTGCCTTACATCAACCTTCTATGAATCCAGCGATGTTTCCTAATTAATATTTGGATCACATCCATGAAGAAATAAAGAATGTCATGGTCTTAAACCTTCAACAAACTACAACAATGTCTCCTATTTTTATTTGAACAAAGATGCAAGAATAGCGTATACCGTGACTTAAAACTTCAACAAACTTCACTAATATACCTATCTATTATTTGAACCTCATTCATGATAGAAAAACGTATACGGTAATCAACCTTCAGTAAAATTCAACAATATACCCTATCTATTATTTAGACCTCATACATGAGTGATTAACGTATACTCTGGCCATCAATCTCCAACAAACTTCAGCAATGTTCCCTATCTATTATTTGGACATCATCTCTAAGTGAATAACGCATGCTGTGATTTTCAAAATTCGACAATGTTCCTAATCTATTATTTGGATTGGGACCACATCCACAAGAGAATAACGTATGCCGTTGCCTTCACTCTCCATCAAAATTCAGTAATTTTCCCAATCTATCATTTAGACCACATCCATGAGAGAATAACGTATACCATGGCCTTCACCCTCCATCAAAATTCAGTAATTTTCCCAACCTATTATTTAGACCACATCCATGAGAGAATAACGTATACCATGGCCTTCACCCTCCATCAAAATTCAGTAATTTTCCCAATCTATCATTTAGACCACATCCATGAGAGAATAACGTATACCATGGCCTTCACCCTCCATCAAAATTAGACCACATCCATGAGAGAATAACGTATACCATGGCCTTCACCCTCCATCAAAATTCAGTAATTTTCCCAATCTATCATTTAGACCACATCCATGAGAGAATAACGTATACCATGGCCTTCAACCTCCATCAAAATTCAACTTTCAACAATTTTCATCCATCTTCCCTATCTATTATTCGGATCTCATCCATGAGCGAATAAAGTATACTGTGACCTTCAACCTCCCAAAAACTTCAAGGATTTTCACGATCTATTATTTAGACCACATCAATGAGAGAAAAAGTATGCCGCATCTTTTAACTTTTACTCTTTTTAGCTATGTTCCATGTGTATTAATTGAACCTCTTCGTAAGGAAACTAATGTAAATGTTTGTTTTTTTGTTTTTTTCGAAGATCTATCTTCTGCCTACTTTCTCTCAACCTTCAGGAATTCCGCTCGAAAAGGACTCTGACCCCAAAATAAAATCCTTCTCTTTATTTACTTTTTCTTTTTTTTTTTTTTTTGCTTATTTTTTCCAGTTTGAATAACTAAAAGAATTATTTTCTAATTTACAGATTCTCGGAGATTTAATAATTAAATAAGCACTGTAATTTTAAAAATTGCCTTGAAATAAATGCGGAGCATATTTGGAAGGGAAAATTTTCATCACTACAGAAAGGGTGAAAGTTCAATTCCGATATTGTATAAACAAAGCTATATATCTTGATTGATAAACTGATTATATTCAGAGATTAGTTATTACTATTATCAAAATATTAGAAGTCTCAAAACTATTTTCGTTTTTTTACAGACCTTAACTGGAACATTTTTTTGTTTGCACACATAATCTGCTTTTTCAGTATATATATATATTATTAAATAAACAATATATTTCAGTAGACTCATGTATATTTTTGTTTGTCTCTTTTTGTCTTTGCATAGGTTGGAACTTTGCCTAAGGGTATATATATTTTATTAAGATTCCGAATTGAACAGATCGGTAGATTTGATTTAAACTGTTTATTTTCAGATTGCATTTTTCTGTAAAAATGCTGACATGTTTTCTACATCCGTGCTTTTATATATATATATATATATATATATATATATATATATATATATATAGTGATTGTTTAATTACTTAGTTTCTGATCATAATAATATTAGACCAGTGCACATTTGTATTAAAAAGTGTTCAATACAATTATATTTTTTAATATTTTCCATTTCTAAACGATTTTCTTTAACGCTCACGTGCAGGGAATAACACCGTTACGTGACCGTTCTTAAAAAAAAACGGTAAAATCAGTTATTGCAAATCGCCTGAAGACACCACTCATGGTAGAAACCTAGGTCGCGTAATAACTCGCTTACAATTGAAATATATATATATTGTCATCTGCAGACAGATCTGTTTCGCTGTATCACAGATCATCAGTACGATTAGACTCCGATTGCTCCCTAACACAGGCTCGAAACCCGACCGAATTGCGTCAGTTGGCGGCTCTACCCCTAGGGCCACGGGGCGTTCGGTGGAAGAAGGCAGTCTTTTTTAGCGCATATCATATTAGTTAATTAGTTAGTTTTTGTTATAATTAGTTAGTTTTTATTAGACCACTACACTGTTGTATTAAAAGTGCTCAATACAATTATATTGTAGAACTTTTGAATATTATTAATTTGGAAACGAGTTATTTCGCGATCTCGATTTCAACATTTCGGTGTCTTCAAGTGATTTACAATAACTGATTTTACTATTTTTCAAATGCTTACGTAACAAGAATCTTTTATGAACGAGCAATTTTCAAAATTAGAAGTTACTTAAGGGTCTTAGAACACTTTCATCCATGATTTTATGAGCCTAGTAGGTATTTATTGGGATGGGTACACTTGAACATATTTCTGTTCTTTCATTTAGTAATTCATTTTTGTCCGGGAACAACATAATAGCCAATATTTCCTTCTGGCATAATCTTCACATTTTACCACCGTTGTAAAGTTTGGCTGTTTTTACTATGTTCCAAGTTATATCGGGGTCTTTTCCATACTTTAATTTTAATTTCTACACGTAGCTTAGCCAGTTTTGTACATTTTTTAAGTTTTCAAGTTTAAATGTTGATTTATGGTTATCTTTACTAATTTTGAAACTGTCTTTCGTAGATCCTAAATATGTTTTGCTTTGATCATTTATGTCATGTACTTTTGCTTTCTAAATAATCACTTTCAGTCGCATTTATTTTTGTCCCTACAGTTACATCCCTTGTTAATGATGTTGTTCTGTACGTTGTTATTTCTGGCGTTTGTTTTTTTAATGTAGTTTTCGAAATTACTAGTACAGCTGTAACTGAGTTTGATTGAATTCCTAGTGAAAATTCTGTTTAATTCTGAGCTTTTTGGAAAGTGCTTATTGATTATTTTAAAATATGTTTGTTTTCTTTTAGTTTTTACTTGTAACTTAAATGGTGGGTTGAACCAGATAATGTTTCGATTTCTATTATTGTTTTTATTTGTCTGCTTGGCTGGGTTTTGTATTTTAAAATGTTATTATGGCCAGATATTTTTAGGGCATCTTCATAAGTTTTTTTTTCTTTTCATCAAATATTGCTTTGTTTGACAAATGTTTTGATAGCCTGTGCTCTATTCTTTTATGGATGTGTTTGATTATGCTTGTGGCATGGTTAGATCTTGTGTTTGCTTTCATATATGAAGAGACATTGCCAGTTTGTAAATGAAATTTTACATCTGAGTATAGTAAACGAGACCAGATTCTAATTCTAGGTGCCATGTCTTTGGCAAGCTCAGTTTTAGTTAATTCCCCATGACACTCAACTCTCTAAGTTTTGTTCTCGTAGCCTTGACCAATCCAATGTTTGATCAATTAACCAACGCTTTCATCCACTTGGCCATGTGTTCTTGAGAATATTAGTGAGTGAATTTGGGGAACTTATAAACTTAGCTCAGTAAACATGTGTGAAATTAAAAGAATTCCAACCTGTATTAAAGTAACTTTCTCCTTCATTATCCGACAAACTTGTTTTACATTTGCAACTGACAACTGACAATTCAACTACAGCAGGCATGTTCAAAGTCTTGCCTTGGAGCAAATTAGGGCCGCGGTTAAATTTCATATGCCCCTCCCCGCATCCTAGATTGTATTCTCAATCAGAGTATGGGAAGTTCACACCTAAAAAATGCAATTTCATGTTTAACCAAAAGGTGGTAGTAGCATTATGTGGCCACCATCTGGTAGTGTGACCCTAACCTTGTTTTTTCCAGCCAATTTTTAAAATCACTGCCCTTGAACAAGAGTTGGCCTACATATTGTAGTTCAGATCTCAGTATCACCCCTTCACATTAATGAAGGCAAGTTATTTGTTTTGATCATCTGAGATGAATAAATTAAGTTTGTTTTGTGTTGGTCAAAACCAGTTATAAATATATTTTAACATTTGGACTTGTGTCACTTTGTTTTCTCCTTCTTAATAAGGAGAACGTTACTTGTATGTTCCTAATCCTAAATTTATAACTTAAAAGATGACAGACAGCAATAATTACCAAGACACATTTTACTTCATTTCACATGGGCTTCAGATATGACTATGTGATTTCAAATTTTATTTGTCATCCATGTAAAGAAATGAAAATATTTATTTTATTTTTTCAAATTTATTTGTCATCCATGTGAAGAAATGAAAATATTTATTTTATTTTTTCAAATTTATTTGTCATCCATGTGAAGAAATGAAAATATTTATTTTATTTTTTCAAATTTATTTGTCATCCATGTGAAGAAATGTAAATATTTATTTTATTTTTTCAAATTTATTTGTCATCCATGTGAAGAAATGAAAATATTTATTTTATTTTTTCAAATTTATTTGTCATCCATGTGAAGAAATGTAAATATTTATTTTATTTTTTCAAATTTATTTGTCATCCATGTGAAGAAATGAAAATATTTATTTTATTTTTTCAAATTTATTTGTCATCCATGTGAAGAAATGTAAATATTTATTTTATTTTTTCAAATTTATTTGTCATCCATGTGAAGAAATGAAAATATTTATTTTATTTTTTCAAATTTATTTGTCATCCATGTGAAGAAATGTAAATATTTATTTTATTTTTTCAAATTTATTTGTCATCCATGTGAAGAAATGAAAATATTTATTTTATTTTTTCAAATTTATTTGTCATCCATGTGAAGAAATGAAAATATTTATTTTATTTTTTCAAATTTATTTGTCATCCATGTGAAGAAATGAAAATATTTATTTTATTTTTTCAAATTTATTTGTCATCCATGTGAAGAAATGTAAATATTTATTTTATTTTTTCAAATTTATTTGTCATCCATGTGAAGAAATGAAAATATTTATTTTATTTTTTCAAATTTATTTGTCATCCATGTGAAGAAATGAAAATATTTATTTTATTTTTTCAAATTTATTTGTCATCCATGTGAAGAAATGAAAATATTTATTTTATTTTTTCAAATTTATTTGTCATCCATGTGAAGAAATGAAAATATTTATTTTATTTTTTCAAATTTATTTGTCATCCATGTGAAGAAATGAAAATATTTATTTTATTTTTTCAAATTTATTTGTCATCCATGTGAAGAAATGTAAATATTTATTTTATTTTTTCAAATTTATTTGTCATCCATGTGAAGAAATGAAAATATTTATTTTATTTTTTCAAATTTATTTGTCATCCATGTGAAGAAATGAAAATATTTATTTTATTTTTTCAAATTTATTTGTCATCCATGTGAAGAAATGAAAATATTTATTTTATTTTTTCAAATTTATTTGTCATCCATGTGAAGAAATGAAAATATTTATTTTATTTTTTCAAATTTATTTGTCATCCATGTGAAGAAATAAAAATATTTATTTTATTTTTTCAAATTTATTTGTCATCCATGTGAAGAAATGTAAATATTTGTAATAAAATTTTCATAAGTTCCTTTATATTTAATTTTAATTGTTCAAAGAATGCCAAACAGAATGGTTAACACAGACGCATATTTACTTCCTCAAATTTGGTCCTCTTTGAAAAATTATTGGATGCACCTGAACAGGTTTTAATCATTTTAAAACATACCGCTTTCGTTTGTGAATTTGGCTACTATTAAAAGCAAGGATTATATTAGAATTTTAACACTGCTTTAACATGAAGTTTCTGTATCTGAATTCTATAGGTATTTGTCGACGTAATGCATTCGCTTGATTATAGATTAAATGTTTCAGTGGAAGGTTTTAAGGAATCAATTTGAGTTTATCAGTTTTTAGCCGTTAAATTTAACTGCAAAAATTCTAAATAAAATAGGAGCCACCAAAGAGTTGAGGTATAGAACTCCAGGCTTTAAGGGCTCATCTTTCATGGATCGTGCTTTAACTAATTTGGTAAAACTTTCAGGATTAAATTGTAGATGATTAATAATTAATCATAATTTGGCCATAGAATTATGGGAAAAAAGTTAAACTTCTTATTCTAGGACATCATTAGAAGATAGTTTTAGACACTATTTTTGCAGATGCAATCTTTTCATATTTTAAATAAATCAACAAATTGCATAGTATAATTTTAATGTTTTTAGGAAGAACAGTCTTCCAATAGTTTGGATTTACCTAGTTATACTCATTTGTACCAAATGCAAGTACTTTCTGGAATAGTCATACCGGAGAGAATTGTTGCAAGTTATAAAATAAACATTACGACTCAAATAACATTTGCCGGGAATTATGATAAAATTTGAATAAGCTTGATTTAAAATAATCATGCCGTGAATAAAGGTATTTGGAAAATAACAAGCGTGCTGTACTAAATAAGCCCAGTGTCGTAAGTAGGCATTGAGGAAAATAATCGTGTTGACACTATATATTTGGAACATAAAGGTATTCCTAACTGCCACACACTCACCCACGAAACCCAATGTGTTTCCGTATGGGGATGTGTGCACCAGGTATTTGAGAATACATCTTTAGTGGACTATAAATGAAAAATGAGCTTTATCATATTTTCATTTCTTTTTCGGGCGTACCGAGAGCATTAACAGGAAATGAAAAGGCACGACGTGGTCGATGTATCAATTGGCAGTCACAATGACTCAAAGAGAGACAGCTTCTTCAAAGTAGCCGGACCAACAAACAATTCGACAGGTGACTCTGCCCAGATCTCACTGAGATGTCTACGCTGAAACTCGCCAAGTTCACGTCGCCTGTGATCAATGAAGACCATAGCATACTGCCACCCTTATTCCCACAGACCCTCACAATCAATACTACATTTTCAAGGTGTTCAAGGTGTTTCAGTTGTGAATCGAACCAGTGACCATGCTTTTCGACAGCACTCTGATCTAACATAACCCTTCTGGCCTACTAGTTCTCCTAACTGAAAAAAATCAAAATGACCATAGCCTAACAGTTTATTTTTCCTCTGACCTAGTTTTAATAGATTAAGAGCGAACTGGTCGGCTGGTAAAATTCAATGCTTCCAAAACCATTTTAGTAATATTTCCTCATCATCAAACAGGTACTAAATTTTTTCTAGTTCTGATGAACGGTTTTACTCTCACTGTGACTCTTTGCTTCGAAAGTCCAAGCTCGATCCATGAAAGTGGAATTTTATATAGACGTCGAAGAAATTCAAGATATTGCTGCGATACAGCGGCACACTTTTAAAAAATGAGTTTCAGGAATGCTTCTATCAATGGTAACGACGCTGGATAAAGTGCGTGGCTATTTTGAAGCAGATTAAATGCTGAATGTATGTGTTGCGGTTTTTTTTAATCCCGATAATTTTTGATCAGACTTCACATATTGACAAGAGTCAGATCAAACACAAAAAAGGAAATGTTTCTCACATAAGTGGACTGAAGTTTTGCAATCCTCACTTTCCAGGATTGACAGATTGCAAAAGTGCTTACGCGTCCTTATGGGTGATTAATTGTTCTCCACTTTCAATCCTTTTCCCATGTACGTAGCGTTGCAAGACTCTCGCTCCTCTGTCGCTATTCTCATTGCAAATGTGAAGATGAGCTACATCTTTTATTTCCACCAGTTCAGACCTTCACAGTTAGAACACACCAGTGCACGTAAACAGGGTTGAATCATCCTCCGGATTCCATTGATATGGAAGAAGTATCATTCAGATTCTTCCCCATAAGTGTGACATTGTGAAACAAACTCCTGAGAGGGTCTTTTCCCCAATCACTATAATCTTTAAGTCTAGGGTCAACGGTTATGTATATAACATATCACCATAATGTGCACTTCTTACTTCCTCTACTTACGCCCTTACAACAGCCTCAACGGTAACTATTTATATTAAGTGACCCTTGGCCTTTGCATTCGGTATAAAAAAATCCCTCTTCGTCGAAAAGGTGACCAACCAACGTACTAAACTAACGTTGAGAACCTGAAAGTGAACAGGAAAGAGAACCACCATAGCCATCACCGAAGTTGAGTTGAGGAGGCAGTTTCTCTCTCTCTCTCTCTCTCTCTATCTATCTATCTATCTATCTCTCACACACACACACACACACACACACTCAATTTTTGTTTGTATATCTTTTAAAATAGGTTTCACTTTATCTCTATTTCTTCCCTTTCCGATTTGTTTCTTTTGTTCTCTGTTACTTTCTCTCTTTCATTCGAATTTTACTTCTTTTTTATTTATTTCTTCATTTCTTTCTGTTAGCCATACTTTTTCACATATTTTTTAATTTTTATTCTCCTCATTTCTTCCTCTCTTTCTCTCTCTCTCCCCCCTCTCTCTCTCTCTCTCTCTCTTTATCTTCCATTCTATCTATCTCTATCTATCAATGTATCGACCTTATCTTAGTCTGTTCATATCTATTTATTTATTTATCTATCTACGTTAGACCGCTCATAATTATCATGCTTTCTGCCTTCTTTTTTTTTGTTTTCATTATTCCATAACTCTGCCTCTCTCAACATCACTTTCTGTAAAGTAAACTTTTCGCATTTTTTATTTCCCTTTTCTTTCTCCTTTCTTATCTCTTCTTTTCGTTTCAATCTGTGTCTGTTTTTATCGATTACAAAGATACACTTTATTTACCACGTCTCTTTTCACTTTGTTAAATTTGCACCTTTATCTTCTTTTACTCTCTCTCTCTCTCTCTCTCTCTCTCTCTCTCTCACACACACACACACACACACACACACACACACACACGTACTATGAAATATTAATCATACTTCCTTCATCTTTGTTATCTATTTTCCCGCAGTTTCATTCGTTCTCAAAAGTTTCCCTTCTACTTCCCTTTTTTATCTAAATTTTTCTTTCTTCCGTAGTCTCATCTCTCTCTCTCTCTCTCTCTCTCTCTCTCTCTCTCTCTCTCTCAACCACTTCTTTTACACTTCTTGTAATAATTCGTGACTACGGACTTCGGATCCGACAAAGAAACCAGACACAGAAGAAAGATATACGTAAGCCGGTATCCAACATTCTCCGACAGATGTCACTGACTGCTCCACCATTTCTTCATTTACTTCGTGATTGTTCAAGTAATTGTGGCTGGCGGCAATTTTGACTTCCAAGCGATATCATGCCATGTTATTTACATCTTTAATTCAGCCAGCACCCTACTTAGCGTTCGCTACGTCCCTTGTTGTCTGATGAAGGGGGCGTTTGCATAGATAGATAGATAGATAGATAGATAGATAGATAGATAGAAACAGTACGCATTAAATCTATCTATCTATCTATCTATCTATCTATCTATCTATCAACAAACTAAGAACATAAGTTTGAAAGAAAATGTTTTTATCTATCTATCTATATGCTAACGAACTAAAATTTGAAGTGTTATGTTTCTATCTATCTATCTATCTATAAACTAAGATAGATAGATTAAACAATGTATTTGTTATCCAAAATTATTCATATCAAGTGATACATTATTTTTTAGAATATATCTATATATATAATTTATTTGTTTGAACATTATTTTTAATCGATACTCGTATTTGAACATATATTCTGTTTTTAATTAAACAGATTATTATCGGCTTGAATATTTACGAGAAATTTGTTATGTGTCATTAAGCAGGATTCGAACCTGCGACCTCTAACAACATAGAGGAACCCATCAAATGATTTGATGCGTCTTAACCGCTCGACTAGGTGTCGCAAGTTCGAATAATGCTGGATGACTCACATATTCTTAAACAACTTTTAATATCAATTCGAATAAGACTATCGATTAAAAATAATGTCTCGACAAATAAATTAAATATGTTGGTTGTTAATTTCCTTTCGTTAATCTCCGAAACTTTCTGTTTTATACATATATGTATGCATTCAGGTAGAATCGCCGACTGACGCCAATTCGGTCGGGTTTCAATCCTGGGTTAAAAGCAATCGGAGTCTAACCGTACTGATGAGCTGTGATACAGCGAAACAGATCTGTCTGTGGATGACTATATATATATATATATATATATATATATACCTTCTGATGTGTCGCTCTACATGAATAATATTGAATACAAAACCAATGAACTACTGCTTAATGAATCTTTATTTATATATATATATTACTTTAATGCTTCTATAAAGCTACATAATTTTAAATATACATTCCTGATTCTTTTTACAAAGTGAAATTATTTTCTACCGGCGTAGAGATCGAGAAGTCTCATTAAAGAATACGTGCTGTTCGGGAAGAATCGAAAAAGGGAATAAAGGTTCAATTCCTCTTTTCTGGAACTTATTTTTTTATGGATTACTTGGTCATTACGCAGGTTAACATTTCACTGTTTAACAAAACAGAAAGGTCACAAGTGAGTCTTCTTAAAATACATATTCAAAAATATACAGCGATTATATATATATATATATATTTATAAGAAAAATTAAGGCAGACACGTTATTTCATGCAAACCATCATCAGCTTCCGTCTTTATTGTACAAAGGATTTTACCCGAATCTTTGTACAATAAAGATGGAAGCTGATGTTGGTGCCCCTGAAATAGGCCTTTACTTCCGATTGACCATGAAATAACGTGTCTGATTTAATTTTTCTTATATTTGCTCCAAATGTATTTATATACATATATATTTAGAGCGCTCTTAGAGAGTTATCCTACCACTGTATGTACTGGATACCCCTTTGGATTCTTCTATACCCACACAGCATGCTGATTATATATATATATATATATATCCGTACAAAAAGTCTAATAGTTCTGATTCTTGCCTTTTAATCTACAAAAGTAAGTGCCATGAAAATATAAAATTGCCGTCATTTAAAAACCAAATCCAAAGAACTATCAAAAAAACAAATTACAATTTAAGAGTTCGAATCCTCAAAGTTATATAAAAATAAATAAAATAAGCAAGCACACACGCACGTCACATCTCGCCTGCGTCACACCAAACTTTGGACGCGTCGCAAAACTCAACAGTTCGACGAAACTCACCATTTGTCTCTACCTACTCGGTGGTGACTTAAAAAAATAGAAAATACTTAGAGAATATTTCTTCCAAAACCAACATTGACAATTTCTGACGGAATTTCCTCCCTTTCTGAAAAATATTATTCATAATTTGGAAAAATCAATCAATAAAATTAATTGAAACAAAATATCAGTTGTTTTTAACAGCATTTGTCTTAAAGAACACACACACTATTAAATTGATAAAGAAGTTTATATTGATAATTTTCTTGTATAAGATATATGATTTTGTCTATGTACATATAAAGTGGGGATTAGATAGATAGATAGATAGATAGATAGATAGATAGATAGATAGATAGATAGATAGATAAGAGTTGGAAGAGAAAAAGATATTAAGAACAGCGTGTGATGGATGTGTTATTTTTTATATTATTTGATCAATATCTATTCATCAAAGGCAATACATTTTCTTCGGTCATTCAATCTTCAGTTTAAAGAAATGTGGAAGGACCCAAAGAAAGAGACAAACAGACAGCAACAAAAGGGGAGGGAGGAATTGAACGCAATGCAATATTTTACATTAAAAAAATCATTACATTTTAAATTAAAAATTAATGTATTTCTTTTAGAAACTAATACAGAGAAAATATGAAAGGGAAATATTAAGACAAAACATTGAAAACATGGGTGAAACGATTTTTTTCAACTAGTCTAAACTAGTAAAATACAAGATCGTCTGCAAAACTAAAGATTAGCTTTTCGTTACTATTAGACAAAAAAGCTTCAAATTTTCTTTGAATTTTCATGTATATTTCAAAGACAATTCATTTTCTCGTCATCTGGAAATGAGGCTCACTAAAGGAAGCTCTAATGACATCAGCAAAAAAAACATTACCTCAAAAGAAACCAAACGCAGAAGAAAAAAACGAGTGGATGACTGAAGAGATTCTCGACATGATGTAAAGGAAGCAGAAGATGATATCAAAACATGGAATGGAGTCCAGGGAACTACACAAGCAAATAAGGCGCAAATGCAGGCAGGCTAAAGAGGAATGGCTCAACGTCAAATGTGCAGAAGTAGAGAAATTTAGCAGGACTAATGAAGCAGACATACATAAAGAAATAAAAGAACTGAGAGAACAAAAACCTGCTCCTTAACAGGATGTATAAAATCCAAGGATGGAATAATCATATTGAAGAAAGAGAAAATACTCCAGCGATGGGAAGAATATATAAAAGATCTTTTCCGCGACAAGAGAGAGCAACCGATAATGCACAAAGATGAGGAAGGACCGGAAATACTAAAGTCTGAAGTGGAATCTGCAATAGCCAAACTGAATAGAAACAAAGCAGTTGGACCAGACGGCATAGTCATAGAGCTGCTGATAGACCTGGAAGATTTTGGCATAGAGGAAATTACAGAAATAATAGATGAAATTTATAATAGTGATGTGATGCCAGATGACATCAGCAAGTCGATCTTCATAACACAGAAGAAGCCAAGAGCAAACGAGTGCGAACTCCACAGAACCATCTGTTTAGTGAGCCATATAACAAAACTGCTCGTCCGAATCCTGATGAATAGAGCGAGAATCAGAATCAAGCCAGAGATAGGACAAGAACAGTGCTGTTTTGTCAAAGACACTGGAACAAGAAATGTCATATTTATTATTAGGATGCTCTCCGAAAAGGCAATACAAATGAAGAAGGACGTGTACCTATGTTTTATTGAGTATGCGAAGGCGTTCGACAAAATACGCCACAAAGAATTGATGGAGATGCTCAGCAGCCTCGACATATTTGGGAAAAACATAAGAGTAATCAAGAATCTCTACTGGCAGCAAACCGCTTACATACGGACAGGTAACAAATTCAGCAGATACACAAAGATTGAAAGGGGCGTAAGACAAGGATATGTCTTTCCATCGGATTTATTCAACTTGTACAGCGAGACTATTCTGAAGACCCTAGATGTTATGCCAGGATTCGTCATCGGAGGCCACAATTTAAACAACATAGGTACGCAGATGATACAGTGCTGATAGCAGACACAGAAATGAAATTACAAAAACACCTACAGAATGTAGCTGAAGAGAGTGACAAAAAAGGACTACAAATAAACTGCAAGAAAACCGAATGCATGGTCATTAGCAAAAAGAGCATTCCAAAATGACAAATACAGGTGGGGGATACTAAAATCAAGCAGGTTCAAAAATGTAAATACCTGGGAAGTGTTCTAACAGAAGACGGAAAGTGCGACACAGAGATCCGAAGGCGAATTGGTATGGAGAAGGAAGCATTCCAGAAGCTGACTAGAGTATTAAGAAACAGGACAATTTCGCTAGAAACTAGGAAGTGAGGACTGTCTTGCTATGTGATGTCGGTTCTTCAATATGGCAGTGAATGTTGGACAATATCTTCGAAGATGAAGGAAAAACTTGAAGCAACTGAAATGTGGTTCTACAGAAGGATGCTGCCGATATCATTGATTGAGCATGTTGACAATGATGAGGTTTTGGAATTGATGGAAACGAAAAGGAAATTAATACTGAGCATCAAGAAGAGACAGCTAAAGCTCCTTGGACATGCAATGAGAAAGGAGGGCTTGGAGAGCCTGATACTAACAGGCCAGATAGAGGGGGAGAAAAGACAGGGGAAAGCAGCGGATAACATATCTGATCAGGTGGATAATGGAACAAGGGTTGCGTGGAGCAACAGGAGAAAGCGTGCTAAGAGCTACCAGGGATAGGGAGACGTGGAAAGCCATGATCGACTACGTCCTGAAAGGACAGAGCACATAGAAGAAGATCTATTCTATGAATAGTGCGTTCGACATAGCCAAACTTAACTCAAGCCAAGAAACTTGCTCAGTGTCCAGCGATTAGACCATGCCGCCACATTCTTCTAATAAAGACGCTGCACGTATCCTCGATTTAGACAGATGTACCTCACGTAAAAATAATCGACATTATAGCATAATTATAACACGCTCTACATAATTCATATTTTTAAAACTTCGCAATTTCCATAAAGAAGGCGGACAGTGGCTAACGGATCGGAATAAGAAATCGGAGAACCTAGTTCGAATTCCATTTGTGTTCGTTGCATTCACTTACGCACAAATACCCTTGAGATTAATCCATCTCTCTCTCTCTCAAACCCAAGCTGTGAGTTGACTAGCAACATAGCCTTGATTGGCAACCAGTTGACCACAGAATCAAACGGCTACCTACTGCGGAAATCTTAGTCCGTCATGAATCAAAAGAAATATAACGTATGGCACGTTACTTAGTTTCAAATTATTCAAATTATTTCCAGGACTTAAACAAAAATACCTGAAATATAGTTCTCATAAAATTTAGTTCCTTTTAGAATTTTATTTTAGATTTTATTTTACACTTTTTATTTATTGTTGTTCAATCTGAAAATTCATTTTACTTTGCTTTTGTAGTGCATCACATGTGATAAATATTTGTTGCAGGTATTAATTTCAGCAAAGAAGGAATTATTTTAAAGAGGATCTCAGTTAAAAACCTACACTAGTTGTGGTACCAGCAAAGGATTTTATTTCATCATCAATACAATATATATGCAATAACTGTCTCTCCTTCGTCTGGGTGTCTCGCTCTTCAGTTCAACTTAGAACCAAACCGCTTTAATCTACACACATGATCTGATTATAGAAGTGAAGTTTTGTGAAGAACCAGTCATCCATTTTGGAAGTACGAATATGGAGTACGCCTGTCATATTGGGCTAAAGCTGCTCAAAGATCACATGATAAAGTTCAAAATTGTTTACGTGGTCCTATGGAGGAAGACTTTCTTTTATCTGCAAGATCTTTCCTGCGTAAGCAATGTTGCAAGTCTGTCGTTACTCTATTGATATTTCTGTTTAATTTTCGTATGAGCTCCATTCTTTGGCATCCACAAATTCAGGCCTTTACAACTCGAACACACTCTAATACCGGAACAAATTATAACATAGCACACACAAAGAGTAACCTACTACTACATTCTACCAGACATACACATGTAGAAACAAATATGCTATATTCTCATGAACATACATATACACGGAATGAAAAATCTGTATAACGTGGACACTGCAATACATATATAATAATGAACATTCACATAGGTGATATAGTTAATAAAGCCTGGCCCTTACTCATTTATAATCCTTACCTCATGTATACCCTGCGTGCCAGAATTATATGCAAATCGATTTTTTTTTGTTCTAACTCCGACAGTTTTACATAAAAATTATTGAAACTTGGCATGTTATATGGCAATACTGACACATATGCAGATCTGAAATTCTAAGTTAATATGTGCAATAGTAAACAAATGGCAGCCATTTTGGTGACTTGCAGCCTGTTTCAGCGTGCCAACTTTATATGTAAGATGGGACGTAAAGGTGCTTTGAGTCCAACTGCGAATTCTAAAATTGTCCAAAGGGTTTGTAATAAGATATCTACCTTAGAAATAGCCAAAATATTGGCCCGTGATCATCGTACAATTAAAATATTTGTTACTTACTCTGAACTTTGCAACTGACGTTCTGACAAAGGGAAAATTCATAAGAAAGCAACTGTGTTGCATCGAACCATGAGTAGGATCAAGAGAGAAGTCCGCCGTAACCCTCTTGAAACTAGCAAAAAAGTTCTTGAAAATGCTGGCGTTCCTGATTTGCCCAAATCAACTCGATGCCGTATCCTGAGGACGGTTGCAAAATGTGGAAAGCCAGAGATTCGCCCTCCATTAAAGGATATCCACAAGAAAAAGAGGACGGAGTAGGCAAGAAATCACATGAAGGTAAATTTTCAAACTGCTTTGTTCACCGATGAGTGTCGAGCGACCCTAGATGGACCCGATGAGTGGAGGAAAGAATGGTACTATAATGAAGGTCCAATTCCCCACCAGATCAGACATCAACAAGGAGGTAGTAGTGTGATGTTTTAGGCTGCAATCATTGATAATGAGCTGGTATGACCATTCAGAGTCGCAGATAGAGTGAAAATGACCGCCAAACTCTACATTGACTTCATTAAGGAACACCTCAAATCCTGGCACAAGAACAAGTATTTGTCATTCCGGAAAAAGATGGTATTCATGCATGATAATGCACCGTCTCATGCTTTAAGGATAACCACTGAATATTTGGAGAGTGTTTTTGCCAGACATGGGAAAATAATGCAATGGCTAGCCTGTTCTCCAGATTTAAATTCCATCGAAAATCTGTGGAGCATCTTGAAAAGGAAGATTTACTCCGGAGAAAGGCAGTACACCTCCAAGGATGACCTCTGGAATGCCATTCTGACTGCTGCCAAACAAATTTCACCAGATGATATTGAAAGTTTGACATCTTCAATGGACCAAAGGTTTTTTTTTCTCTTGTTAATAAAAATGGCAATTATATACAATATTGATTGTACTATGAAACCATATTGAAGACGTTTGTTCTATATTATTGTTGTTCTCAAATTGCATATTCCTAAAATAATCAATGTTCTAATTTTCTGTCATCACTTCACCATATTTGACACTTTAGCAATGATTTGCATATAAAGTTGGCACGCTGAAATAGGCTGCAAGTCAGTGTATATATTTATGGTAATAAAACAAAAAAATATGGTAATAAAACAAAAACTAAAAAACAAAAATCTGCAAAGGGTGTTCAAATGAAAATATTTTTTCAATTGCTAAGGCAATGGTGGTGTCGAAATGAATATATATATATAGAGAGAGAGAGAGAGCAACTAAAAAATATTTTCGGTTGAGCACCTTTTGCAGATTTTCGATTTTTACTTAATCCATTTTTCAAAAGATTTTATTCTGCTATTATATTTTGAAAAAAATAAATAAATAAGCGCTATCTTACATCAATATGGAATCAACACAATTCAACAACACTCTAAAAAATATACCCACATGAAATACAAGAATATGTAGCCGTAGGGAGATGTTTAATTTTTCTTTGATTCAGCCTTGTGTCATGCTTAACCGAATTCCCTACAGCTTACAGGTTTTATCAAGACTTATCATTATCAGAAGGCTTTCGTCAGAAGGTTGGTTGTAAGCAGGTTGGAATGTGTGGATAAGTGTGTGGAATAATGCAAGAAAAATATACATTCTGCATTTTAAAATATAAATTTTTTTTAAAGTATAGAATAACACAAGTTGTAGAAGTTAATGTTCAATTAAAAACATTATTAAGAAGTTAAGGGTAGAGTTCGTGTTCAGTGATAAAGTTATGGGTATCAAGATTTGTAGAAAATGTTCGTAGTAGTAATTTTTGAAATGTATGTATGTATTCAGTAGGGATGTATGTACGTATGTATTCAGTAGGAATGTCTTTGGATGGAGAAGAAGTAGAACGAATCAGTACTCGAGAAATAAGGAGAAGAGAACAAGGTGCGACCTGACCTTATCTCCTGGTCGATTTGAAGCTGAAGTTACATTTTAGTTGTTTCGTCTCGCGGCTCCCATCTGACTGACTGATTGACGCTGACCGGGGCCTTTTATAGTATTCAGACTTTTTGTACTTGATTGCGACGTCTCTTTTGGTCTTGCTAGTCGCTCACATTGGTCAGCAAATCAGTTTAACACCTACTTGCGAAATCTAGTTTCGTCTTTTTCTTTAAGCACATTGTCAATCCTTTTTCTATTTGGGAAAGATCAGAATTTCACACGTTATTGTGAAATTTTGTAAAAGTGAAGAAGGTTGATTTTAATTCTTAATTTTCTATCCCTAGAAATACGAAATTAATTCTAAGAAACTGCAACGGCAGTACTACAGAAAAATAATAAAAGAAATAACAAAAGCTACAAAACCTTAGGATTTACAATAGATATAAAATCCAAGCAAAAATTAGTATATTTCGTAGATATAATATTCAGCCTAAACAATGGAATCTAGAGACCATACAAAAAACAAACAAACAATAACCCAATAAACATTAGTAAATCTTCCAACCCTCCCTATCATTTTCAAACAAATATCCATATCTATAAATAAAATAATTTCAACAAATTCTAATAACCTAAAAATATTCAATGAAAACAAAAACACATACGAATCAGCACTAAGACACAACGGATATTCAAACAAGCTAAAAAACAAAAAGAAAACAATTGAAACAAAAACAACAGAAAAAGAAATATAATTTGGTCCTTTACCCTCTAAAACAAACAATACAGTAAGAAGAAAAGTAGGGAAAATATTCTTCAAAATAATTGATAAACACTTTCCTAAAAGTAGAAAATTATCAAACAAAAGACAATTAAAAGGGTTGTATGAAAAACAAGCAGGAAATAATAACTGAGCACCATAAAAATCCGAAAAACAATTACAATAACAATGACAATAACATAACACCAGTGCCGGAACAAAGAAAATTGTTCACTTAAGAATAAATGTTTATCCAATAATATAATATACAAAGCTATCATATCAACTAACATTATCACACACGAAAAACTTTACGAAAAATAAAATTAAAGAAAGCTATAACAGCTTTCTTAAATTTTATTTTTCGTAAAGTTTTTTGTTTGTGATAACAAAATGTCATTCGAAAGGAAAAAAGTCCAGAAGCAATATAACATTGTCAAAATAGATATGGAGTACTATATATATATATATATATATATATATATCAAACAAAATCAAATGGGAAATGATAAAAATAGTAGCGCCATACAGTATTAACCGTAAAAACCGTGAATTATGTTTAAAGGAAAAACTAGCAAAAATTTGTTTAAAAATACTGAAATATTGGGTAAAAGTAGGCATATAAATATTTTGTGAGTTAAGCACTAATTAAAAATGGACAAATAAATATAATATACTATTTTTAATTAATAAATAAATAAATATTAAACACAAACACCTATACGCGGATGTGAACATGTGCGTTTACACACAAAAACAAGCACTTACAAACCAACAAATCTAACCCCATAACGAAGATCTCAATGCATAGAACAAAGGCAAAAATAAATAAACTACCAACCATTAAATAAAAATGCAACATTAAATATACGATAAAATATAATATTAGCAAATATTTACTTCAATACATATACCCTATTTAGCAATTACTGTGCGTGTGTTGTGTAAGCATATATGGGTGAGCACGAGTATATATATATATATATTGTTCTCTGTCATTCCCTTGCTAACTGGACACATGGCTTGGAGGTGATTCCCCCCTCCATCACACTACTGTCTGTTACTGCTTGCTTAAGGTAACTTAATCTCTCCAGAACTGTATAGAAGAAACAGAATGAAGATAATTTTTGAAATTTTCTTAACTTTTTTCTGTCAGCAAGCCTGCAACTTGGTGAGTTTAGCCAGTGTGATCTTATTTTTTATTATTTTTTGAATTATTTATTTACTTATTTTTACTTGTATTTTTTATTTTATTTTATTCTTTTTCGGTTCTTATCTTTTCTGCCTAATTTTTGTGTAAATTGTTCTTAATTATGAAATTTAGGTTTGGTATATTAGGGTTTTGGTTATATGTAGGAATTCTAAGACCGGCCATGTTTTTTTTTTGTTTTTTTTTTTTATTGTTCTCTGTCATTCCCTTGCTAACTGGACACATGGCTTGGAGGTGATTCCCCCCTCCATCACACTACTGTCTGTTACTGCTTGCTTAAGGTAACTTAATCTCTCCAGAACTGTATAGAAGAAACAGAATGAAGATAATTTTTGAAATTTTCTTAACTTTTTTCTGTCAGCAAGCCTGCAACTTGGTGAGTTTAGCCAGTGTGATCTTATTTTTTATTATTTTTTGAATTATTTATTTACTTATTTTTACTTGTATTTTTTATTTTATTTTATTCTTTTTCGGTTCTTATCTTTTCTGCCTAATTTTTGTGTAAATTGTTCTTAATTATGAAATTTAGGTTTGACTTATACTAAGTTAAAACTTCATTAACTTCAGTCACATATTTATTTTTTTTAATTGGAGTAGATAGTACCTTCTATCGCCAGGTCTCACACTCCACCCCCTTCTTTTGGACAGGAGTAGAGTTGATCGCCTTGTTTCTAGTTTAGGAAGGGGTTCCCGAGTAGATAGATTAAACTAA
Source organism: Ascarosepion bandense (assembly GCA_037127315.1). Taxonomy (NCBI): domain Eukaryota; kingdom Metazoa; phylum Mollusca; class Cephalopoda; order Sepiida; family Sepiidae; genus Ascarosepion; species Ascarosepion bandense. The sequence continues at coordinate 1,372,465 of JBBBDQ010000183.1, forward strand.
TTGGAGTAGATAGATTAAACTATCGCCCGGTTCACACTCCACCCACATCTATTGAACAGGTGAAGAGGCTCATCCCTTGTTTCCTGTTTAGGATGCGGTTTCCGGTTTTCTCTTTTCCAATCTTTTCACTCTTTTCCTTTATTATTTTATTTTTTTTTTCAATTGGAGTAGATAGACTAAACTATCGCCCGGTTCACACTCCACCCACATCTATTGAACAGGTGAAGAGGCTCATCCCTTGTTTCCTGTTTAGGATGCGGTTTCCAGGTTTTCTCTTTTCCAATCTTTTCACTCTTTTCCTTTATTATTTTATTTTTTTTTTTCAATTGGATTAGATAGACTAAACTATCGCCCGGTTCACACTCCACCCACATCTATTGAACAGGTGAAGAGGCTCATCCCTTGTTTACTGTTTAGGATGCGGTTTCCGGTTTTCTCTTTTCCAATCTTTTCACTCTTTTCCTTTATTATTTTATTTTTTTTTTCAATTGGAGTAGATAGACTAAACTATCGCCCGGTTCACACTCCACCCACATCTATTGAACAGGTGAAGAGGCTCATCCCTTGTTTCCTGTTTAGGATGCGGTTTCCGGTTTTCTCTTTTCCAATCTTTTCACTCTTTTCCTTTATTATTTTATTTTTTTTTTCAATTGGAGTAGATAGACTAAACTATCGCCCGGTTCACACTCCACCCACATCTATTGAACAGGTGAAGAGGCTCATCCCTTGTTTCCTGTTTAGGATGCGGTTTCCGGTTTTCTCTTTTCCAATCTTTTCACTCTTTTCCTTTATTATTTTATTTTTTTTTTCAATTGGAGTAGATAGACTAAACTATCGCCCGGTTCACACTCCACCCACATCTATTGAACAGGTGAAGAGGCTCATCCCTTGTTTCCTGTTTAGGATGCGGTTTCCGGTTTTCTCTTTTCCAATCTTTTCACTCTTTTCCTTTATTATTTTATAATTTTTTTTTTTTCAATTGGAGTAGATAGACTAAACTATCGCCCGGTTCACACTCCACCCACATCTATTGAACAGGTGAAGAGGCTCATCCCTTGTTTCCTGTTTAGGATGCGGTTTCCGGTTTTCTCTTTTCCAATCTTTTCACTCTTTTCCTTTATTATTTTATTTTTTTTTTCAATTGGAGTAGATAGACTAAACTATCGCCCGGTTCACACTCCACCCACATCTATTGAACAGGTGAAGAGGCTCATCCCTTGTTTCCTGTTTAGGATGCGGTTTTCGGCTTTCTCTTTTCCATTCTTTTTACCCTTACGTAGCCCCCTGCGCATCAGTGGCGTTACTGCCTTGCTCGGGGTGATATGATTAAAAAAAAAAAAAAAAAAAAATATATATATATATATATATATATCCAAGTATGGGTGGAATAATATTCCCCATCCAAAGAAACACTATTTTTAAAAAAGTGCTCAATACAAAGTAGAGCTAATAATAATAATATAATTAATAATAATTATTATATATATATATATATATATATATATTAGTACCTGATTAAAGTAAATTCTTATTTACAAGGATGTGCGTTGTGGTGCATTGGATATCGGCTCGGAACGAGAAATCGTAGAGCCGAGTTCGAATTCCAGTTGAATTCATTGCATTCACTTACGCGCAAATAGCCTTGGGAAAAGTATTAATCCGTCTCTTCCCTCCAGTTATGGGTTAAATAACAGGACAGATTGGGTTCTATAGCCTTGGTCGGCAAGCAGTCTACCGCAGCCTACTGCGGGATAATCTTCTGTCAGTTATGTCTCTTTCGAGACATGATCACCCAAGCGTGTATCACGTATGGCACTTAACTTACTGACTGACTTATTTACAAAAAATAGCAAGTAACATGTCACTGAAAGTATTGTCCATCGCTAGCCACTACTTTTTCCCATCTTTCTGGCAGCATTTGAATTCGGAAAAACGGCACGTCTGTTGAGGTGAAACACGAGTTGACTCTTTTTCTTTTTTTTTTTTTTTTTGCATCTTCATAATAATGAAAGCGCTGCTCGGCTAGGCGATATTTCATCGATTAGAACAAGTGATCATCTGACGGGGCAATGCCTGGTGAATACTGCGGATGGGGTAGAACTTCCCATTTATACGTTTTCAAATAGGTTTTCACTCGTTTTGCAACGTGTTGCATAGTGTTGGCATGTTATAATATTGTCGTGTTTCTGCTCGCATAGCGGACGTTTTTTCTCCAGTGCTCGGTTCAAACGCATTAGCTGTAGTCGATATTGATCTTCCGTGATTGTTTTAGTCGGTTTGTGCAACTACACTCAGCTGTTCCAACCAAATGCAGAGCAGGAACTTCGAACCATGGATATTTGGCTTTCGTTGATGTATGGTTGGGCTTACTCAACGATCTTCTACGCTGAGGATTATCGTAGTGTATTCACTTTCCTTCCCGGTTACGATACGGTTTAAAAAAGTTTTCTTTTCCTGTCGTTGAAGCAGCTGTTCACACGTGACAAGACGCCATTTGAGTTCTCTCGGCTTCAACTCGTACGGCACCCAATGTTCTTGCTTTTATCATATAACCGTAGTACATTTAAATTTTTAATCTTTTAATAAAAAAAGCAGTAACATTACTGTATAAGATTTAATTCCCATGAACATCGAATAAACTTAAATTCAAATCTATTAAACCTTCAGTTTGAAATATGCACCTGTTGATTGCATAATTCACGATACTCCGAGTCTTGCCATAGACGTAGGATAATATGTATATTTATCACTATACATATAATACAGCTCTGTTCATACATTGAGCACTGTTTTATTAACACCTGAATAATAATATACATATCTACACCTTCCTTATATGTATATTTATTAATTTACGTCACTATATATTTCTTTCTTTCTTTGCTCCGCAATATTACTTTTAACAATTATGAATTAAACCCCTTTTGTTTTTGCTTCTTACATTTTTAATTCTTAATTTTAAATTTTACTCCTTAATTTTTATTTTTATTTCTATTTCATTTTATTTGATTTTATCTTATTTCTATTTTTATTTAAAATTTTTAATTTTCCCTATATTTTTATGTACATCCAATATTTGAATATTTAAATTCTTAAGACTCATGATTTACGCCCTTTTGATTTCTTCTCTCTGCATTTTATCATTTTTTATTTTTATTTAATTTAAAGAAAGAAAGAAAGAAAGAAAGAAAAAAAGAAAGAAAGAAAAAGAAAGAAAGAAAGAAATAGGCAAATGTAAAGAGGAATTTATATCAATCTGAGTTTAAGAATTTAAGTATTTTTTCTATGACAGCATATGATTATTAAATCACTTCTTTTATTAAGCAAATTTGGATTCTTGGTATGGTTTAATATAACAAGTTTTTCTAAAAGACATTACATTTATCTCCTTTTCTACTGTAATGTTTGGACTTAGCTACGATATTCCAGGTAATAATTGAGTTTTTACCGTTGTTTTTTAATTTCCAATAAAGTAAGGATAAAGCATAACTTTTGCTATATTAACTGTTGTTTAAAGACAACATGTGATTGTTAAATCTTATCTTCCACCTGTTAGAAGTGCTTCTAAAGTAACATTTTAACATCATTATGATCCGAATTAATTCGAGCTCTATAAATAAGACTTACGGATATGCACTGACCATTCACTGGACAGGTTTTATTTTTTCAGCAGTTGCAATTATTTTTTGAAAGATCATTTTTATTATTAATTGGCTGACGGATGTCGTTTATGTGGGCCAAATATTTATTTGATATCATAGCATTATGATGTGAAATATATTTATCTATGTTTTTAACGCAACTATAACTAACTTTGACATTGTTTTTGCTGAAGATTTTATTTAGTGTGGGTGAATGGTAGAAATGTTTATGAATTAAGTTAAGGAATGGTTTACTAATGTTAGTTTGGACGTTACAACTGAAGAGTGGGTTAAACCGAATAATGTTACGTTTACGTGATTTCTGCTTATTTTTGCCTACCTTGTTTTCCACGGATTATTCTAAACTAGTGTTGAGTTTACCTTTTTCTAAAGCATTAATGTATTTAATTTTACAATTTTCAAAATTTTCCTAATTATTACAGTTGGTACATAAAGGAAATTGGACAGATTTGTGCAGGGTGTTGGTGATTTACTGGGAGTGATTTGATTCCCTGTTGATGCATGTGTGGTTGTGTGTGTCCTTAGTGTATGGTTTGTACAAGCCGCCGCACAGGTCGAAGATAGCATCTAAGAAACTTACGACTTTCACGTTAGTTAAGGTGGTAATGTTAAGATCATGGTCTTTAAAGATTTTATTAAATCCTTTCTGGGTTTATCCGTTTTTTGTGAATTAGTTTTACGGAGGATTATCATTCCGTCGTCTCGGTAAAATCCGGTGTTACATAACTCGAAAATGTTCCTAAGATTCCAGAGCAAAAAGAGTCCTACCTAATTGCAGGCCTCTGCAGAATCATACACCCCCATGGAGATGCTGAAACCACGGTTGTTTTTTTCTAGTTCACAGGCACTCATCGTAAAATAAAATAGATTTTTGGGCCTCTTTGATATGTTGATGTCTTGATCGTTGATGGGGCAGTAATTTTTAGTCAAATTTAAGGCGGTGGTTAAAAGTTTTTTCAGATATAAATGGGTAGAAGTCACAGATATCGAACTGGATGAAAGTACATTCACTTTTAGTTTATATTTTTTGTGAACCAATCCATTGCTTTGGCTGTATTCTTCCATTGGTTCTTGTCTAAGGCATTCTTAGTTAATATGGAAGCTCTTTCTAAGGTAATATATATATAATTATGAATTAATTGTACATTGCGACACGGAAATTTCTATGTTTCGAGATAGATTCTCAACATCAGGTAATGTTGGATGTTGGTTGTGCAAATGATTTATATTTAAATACAAAAACCTTCGGTTTGCTGCTTATGTATGTAGTAAGATATAAAATTTACGTGTCTGCTTCTTTAACTAATCAGAGAGAAGATTTATTTTGGAATTTTGCCCAAAAGAATACATACTAGCTTTTTTCTTTTTTCCTCCTTTTTTCCTTTCCATTCTTTCATCCTTTCTTCTTTTTCCTCTTTAACGGTCAAGATGCCAACCTGCTTTTAACCTAATTTTATCTTTTCCACTTTTCCTTTTATTTTTATTGCTTCTCACTTAGTTTTATTGTCTTTGATGTGATGTGCCCTTTTAGTACCAAGACTGCCCTTTCTGCTTTCTTATTATTTTGGTCTCATCTCCTAGAGAGCAGGAGAGGGGGAAGAAAGAGAAGAACTTTATTCTTCTTATCAGTGCTTTTCTAGTTCCAATTTTTTCAAAATCTTTGATTTATAAGTAACATTTTTCCTGATTTACTTCCTGCTATCCTTATGTCATCTTTCTATTTCTTTATTGTAAAACTTGTAAAAAAGTTTTTATAAACAATTTTATTTACCAATTTACTTTATCTTGATATTTCGTCAGTTATTATTTTCCTTAAGCGACTTATTGGTTATATGCATGTTATTTCATTTAGAGATTTTTTATCCATATTCTAATGTGAACATTTTGCAATGTCTACATATGTCATTTATCTCATAGTGTTTATTTAATAAATTTTTACTAGGTGATTTGATAATATATAGTTTTTCGTATAGATATAATGAACATAGTTCATTTAAGGACTTACATGTTTTAGCTTCTTTCAGAATTTTCCACTTCATTATGGATTTTTTTTTTTGTGTGTGTGTGGTTTCCTTTAGATACTAATGACATTTTGATAGGGATGTTCTATTTTTGTACCTGTTATTATTAAATGAAGACGTGTGCTAGTAAACGCGCTGTTTGAGGGTATTCTTAGTACTCCCAATATAAATTTTTACATTATCAGGATTTTCCTTTGAAGATATTTCGCATTGATAGACGATTGATTCTGTTAGGCACCTGTTTTCTAAAGAGCAATCTATAGGGTTTCTACAATTACATTTTTTCTAATTTAAATTGTTATTTTTCTTTATTAGGTTGTTTTTATTAATTTTGTTAAAGTTTCTTAAAATATTATTATTGTGATTTTTTATTATTTCTATAGATTGTTCATACAGCTGTAACTTAATTTAATAAGTTTTATTAAAGATCTTACTTAATGGATTTTTTTCCGGAAAGTGTTTCTTAATTAACGCGAGGAATTTCCTCCCCAATTTGCTACTAGTCATTTGGTTGAAAGGAGGTGTATATCAAATAATATTTCTATTCCTATTTTTTCTTCGGGGGTCGCTTTTTTCTTTTACATATTTAATATTTGGGTTTTTATATCCACTATTTTTAAGGCAGTGTTATAAAACTTGCTATGATTATTAAATACCTCTTCATTTGCTGAATTTCTACTAATTCTGTATTATATTAATAACAGATGGAGGGTGGTTAGATTTCGGGTGGATGTATAAAGGATTAGTATTTGGTTTTTTGTATGGTTTGTGTATATTCTTCTCTATATCTAAGGTTACATCGAGGAAATCTACTTTTTTATATTTGTTTTAATTGTTACTTTTAAGTTAAGGTTTTTAAATTATTTATGTATCATCTTTCTAATTTTGAAATTTGTGATATTTCTTACTATCATAAGCCCATCATCTCTATATAATCCAATGTCTTTAGCATCTACTTCCTTATAGGCCGTGAGATTGTAATAGTATTAATAATCCTACCAGATTTGAAGATTACGTAGACTCCAGAGATCCCATGGTAATATTAAAGTTATCTCCTTTAGAATTAATTTTTCTCCACTGTTCTTCTTTGTGAATGAGCACAGATGGTTTTGCATTCATTATTATTTTTCTCTCCTCCGTTATATCCGAATAAACAGTGGCGAATTCCAATGCTGTAACAGATATGTGTGTGTTCAATTTAACTAATCAGACTAGAGATTCACTTTAAATTTTAAAAAATGTTTATATTTTTGGGTAATACATGATTTCTTTTTTCAATCATAACGGCCAAAGTGTTAGCTTATTTTAAAAAACCCTGTCTAGACTTTGTTTCCTTTGATGTATCCATTATTGTTAAAAAAATCTCTTCCTTTACTTTTCTCTATATCTCAACAATTTCTAAAAAAATGAAAGAAAGAAAGAAAGAAAGAAACATTTTATATTTTTGATTTAAACTTCAAGGGACCTTTGAGCATAATTATATATATATATATATATATATATATATAAGCGCGTATACCTATATATGTAGATGCGTGAATGTGCACATGTTTGCATCCTTGAACGTATAAATACAATCTTATACACATAAATTAAAATGTTAAAATGTTAATTCGCAATGTTATAACATAAATTAAAACAGTAACAGTTAAAAATTAAGTATAAATCTAACCATATACAGTTAATACTCATAATAATTATGATAGAACCAAACCAAGTTTTAAAAAAAACGTAATTATAACCTTTAAAAAAATATAAATAAATATGGTTGTTTGTGTACAAGTTAAAGAGGTAAAATGAAAAAACAGTGTAAAATCTAAAAAGTGAGTGTAAAGTAAAAAGAAACAAAAATTAGACAAATGATAACAACATCCTACTCGCACACGTCCGGGAAAAAAAACATACGCACATGTACGCAAACAGAATCACCCGCTCGGATGCACATCCCCACAGACGGATGCATGACAACATGGGCACAAACGCACACACGTACACAAACAATACGAAAAAAATGACACCAACAATAAGTGCCTAAAATAAAATGAAAAATCTTGTTGATAACCCTTGAAGAGTAGACGGACAGGTTCGACTACGAAACTCCGGAGTTAAGATGCTGAAGGGAACATCAATCAGCTAAGTGACAAAATATATATATCCGAGTGAGTATAGAATGAGGAGAGAAAAAAGAAAAAAAATTTTCCGTCCAAAACATTAATTTAAAATACTGCTCGATATATGATGTACAGAGCAGTGAATATTTATTATAAATTATGTTTTAGAACATGTACATAATTTCTTCTATATATGTCCTCTTCCCTACAATCATATGTTTGTTTCAGTGTTTGGATTTAAACACTTCTTCAGGGGAAATAATGGTTTGGAATCATTCTCTGTTTATATTTGGTTCGTTGTTGTCGTGGGGGTTGGTTGGGGTTATTGGTAATTAAGTGAATGTCTCGTTTTCGATCGTTAGACTTTTGAGGAATTTGGTGTGTAAGTGTGAAATTGTTGATTAATGGTATTATCTGTTGGAATGTATGTTTTATCTTTTTATCGGTTGGGTATATCTTTTGGTTAGGATTTCTAAGAAGGCGATGTTGAGTGGTCATTTTTATGGTAGGCTATCATTTAATTGGTTGATGTCTGCTGTTAGTGGACCTAATTCATGTATTTACTTTGATCCTGTGTCTAGGTTTTCATAGACGTGATAGGTGTGGGGTGTTTTTTCTTTCCAATTTAGATTTTTTCGGTAAAAAAAAAAATATATATATATACTTCCCAAAGAAAATACAAATTTAGATTTCTTTAAATAACTTCGCCTAAATACAATGATACTCCAAACTTGAATAAAAGGAAAAAGAAGAAAAAAGAGGAAAAGAAGGAGAAGAGAAAGAGAGAGAAGGAAGAGGGAGGAGAGGGGTATATGTGTATATCCGATCATATCACACTGAAACACCGGTTTTCATACGATCACTGAAGCTAAGCAATGTGATGAGTGAGTGCTTGAAAATACCGTGTTCAATAAGCTTGAAAGATTAAATATTACAAATCATTGTTATCTGTTACAATATAAGCATATTTTCTGGCTTTAAATAATCTGAAAGTAGGTTTGTGACTTATTTATGAAAAAAAAATAAACAGGTAGAGATAAATCTAGCCGCAAAATATATACACACGTGTGTATTTAAGTAGCTGCTTCCAAGCGAGGCGGTTGACCACAGATAAATTCCTACAATTACATATACTTACCCTCACATGAGTTTGCGAAAATTTCGGAATAAAACTGGTATTTACCTGCACGATAAACACACTTGTAAAATTAATTTAAGTGAGTAGGATTTCATTAATATAACTTGGACTTCCCTTGCACAGGAGTTCGCTTTTGACCGGAAGTAGAGTAAACTGTTCTCTTCATTTTAGAAAGGAGAAGGCCATCTGTCCCGGAGATTCCAACCCTGCGGCAGCACCCTGCGGCAGCACCTTTCTCATTGCACTAAGAGAGGTAGGGTCGATGTAATATCGATGATAACGTGATGGAGGTAGCGGAGAATGAGCAGTGTTTGTCTTTGGCCCATATGCATACGAATGAGTATTCGCTTCCTACATAACAAAATCTTGTGTCACACCTTTTATGGAAAATAGAGCCTTGCTTGCAATCAAACTGTGGTCCCACCTAAAACAAGGGGGACGCAGTTTCAATTCTTGTATGAGAACGCCTTTTCTTTACTTAGATTTCTCGAGTGTGATAGACGTAATACACATTGTTTAATAAATAAAAATGGTCCCTCTGTTTAAATTACGAAGTGTCCAATATAATAACGTTTTAAGTAAATTATATATAATGGACTGTTTCGTCTTTTCTGACATATGATAGTCCAGGAGCACAGTTTTTATATCCGAAAAGTCAGATTAACCGCACACTTAATTTGATTAGAGTGGTGAAGGATTGTGAAGAACCAACAACCAATCTTTTGAGGAAAACTGCATACTGAGAAAGGACCAAGCCATCACTACGGAACTGTACTCACCGCAGTTGAGCGTATGCAACGGGCACTGAAGCAGAAGGTTAATCGTACTACTTCTCCGTGACAATGTCAGTGGTGGGATGGGGGCTAGGGTAACTAGGGATCGACTTGGCTGGGAGACACTGTGCCATCCACCTTTAATTAATTTACATTATTTACATTCAGACTATTGCTCTTAGCTTTTTTGTTATATCACAACGTTTCAACCGTTGTGATTTCTAGCCTTCATCAGGTGCTTGTCCATCCGCGTGACTTGCAGGGAATTTCAAACAGAACATTTTATTTAATCTACTGAGGTAAATTGTAATTGTTTTCGTTCCGTTGTTTAGTTTATTTCTTATATAGTGAGTTCACTCCCTGGTTCGGGCAATGCGTAATTAGACTGGAAACACGGCGAAGAAAATAAAATCTAGGCAAGATACTCCTAGACATGGCTAGTGTAACGAAAAAGACCTACCCTCGTAGATTAGGTTAGATGTTCAGTTCAAAATTTCCAGACGTTTAACCGAATTGACAAACACCTGATGATGTCTGGAGGCTGAAACTGCCGAAACGCTGTGATAATTATAATAAAGATGAGGACAATATTCCAAATGTAAACAACGCAACTAATGATAAATCCTTATTGCAGAAATTCAAACAGAAATCTTACATTTATCTACCTAGAATTAATTGTATAACGTAACATGAAACAATACGAGATCTGATTTAAAAGTACGGGTGCTGTTGCTATAGTAACGAAGTTAATTATGCAGAGTGAATCCGCTTGACACTGATTGGCCGTGAACACTGCCACGTTTACACAATAAGTTATAACGTCCTCTCTCACTTTTCTTCAGTGCTTGAAAGGAAAGTTTTTAGAGTGTGTTTGTCTCACCACACTGCAGAGGTTCCATCAGTTACCATGACTTGTGCAGTTTTGGGCCAGCTTTTCCAACTGCTTTACTCATTGTATTGGGTAAGTTTGTAACCCACTTTTGATATATTTAATTATTTGCAGTGCCTTTCCTATAGCCTGCCCAATTCTTCCTTTGTATTTGAGTTGCATGTCTTTTCATTTCTTCAAATAAAGAAAGGATAATACGCCAAACAATATTGCTAAATTTGTTTCGTCTTCAATCAAGTAAACTTATGCCAATTTTAACATGCGTTCTCCTCAGTGTTCTTGACAAGCTCCAAAGGAGTAATGTGATAGGTACTGATCTGGCGACTCGACTTCAGCCACTTTCCCATCGTCGAAATGTGGCCTCCCTCTGTCTCTTCTATAAATACTTTCATGGCTTCTGCTCGGATGAGCTTAAGTCACTGATGCCTCCTCAACAGGTGTTTACCCGTGCAACCAGACTGGCAACTGGGTCCCACCCATTCACAGTCAGGTTAGCCAAATGCAGACGACAATTCTACTCCTGCAGCTTCCTCTCTCGCACTTCCCGCCTGTGGAACTCACTCCCGTATTCTTGCTTTCCTGACGGCTACAACCTCCAGAAATTTAAATGCAAAGTTAATACTCATCTACTAACCACTGGAATCTAGCTCTCTCCCCTCCCCTGTATAACCTTCGCTTTCTCTCCGCCTATGTATCTGTCATTGCACCTGCTTTCTCAGCTTTCTATTGTTCCTTTCTAACTAGCTTGTACTCCTCACTCTTTTCTAATTAATCTTTTTACATTTATGTAACCCCCTGCACATCAGTGGCGTTTCTGCCTTGCTCGGGGTGAAATGATTAAAAAAAAAAAATTGCATGTTGACATGATAGTTGTAGCGATAACGTTCTATCTAAGAAGTGTCTGCTGGTGTTCACTCTTTCATCCTAAAACATGGCTAAAAATGTAAATTCCAAGGTGCATCGGAATAACAATAGATGCCTTCCACGAGCTTAAGAAAGGAACAATAAAATTTCATTAAAAAATTATAAATACTACTGAACTGCAATGTAATATCAGTCTTCTTATTATAGTAGTGACTGCTGGACAATTTCCTCAAAGATGAGGAGGAGAATGAAGCAACAAAGAAGTGTTTCTATATAGAAAGATACTGTGAATTTCATTGAGTGAACATGGGAATAACATTGAAATTTTAAAGAAAAGAGAAGCAACATGATAAAAACAAAGATGGGGACAATAAGTAATGTAAACAATGATAAATCCTCATTCAAGAAATTCAGATAGAAATCTTAGATTTATCTTGATAGAATTGATTGCACAGCATAACGGTAGGTAATACATTGAACATAATCCATCTATGCATATTTTCGTTTAAAAGATTCTCCCTTGCGTGGACACATATATGTATATATCGATACAAAACCGAACAACTTCAATATACAAATCGACGAAACTTATCATTCGTTTGCTTCTTGGAAATTGTCGGAGCTGATAGCAAGGGACGAGTCCACCATTTTTCCAAAGCAGGTGCTGCGGACGTAAATATAAAACGTCTGGCTGTGGCCATGGCATCAAGTAGTGCGTCTATTGTGTTCTGATGGCGAGCAAAAAAAAACGGAAAATAAAGTGATGATGAGCCAGAGGTTGAGGGGGCGCCGATTGGCATAAGTGCCGCTGATTTGTGGAAAGTGATGAGGTGGAAGTGGTGGTGGAGGTGATGGCGGATATCGTTGATAATTATTCTGTGAGGCGGACAGTGGAACTAAGGTTGTTTTGGCGGGAGGGGAAAAGCTACGAAAGGTTCGGGTAAAACCGGACATAGACATCTGCGAGAGTCAGCCATCGATGGGGGAATTTTTTCATTTCATTTTTTTATTATTATTTTTTTCAGCGCCAACAACATCTGTTGGGTAAGAAGGAAGAAAAAAGATAAAAGGTGGAAAGAAATATATACAAAGAAACGAGGGACCATTGAAAGATAGAAAGAAAAGAGGAATGCGAAAGAGGAAATAAAAAGTGAATGAAAAAACGAAAGCAGAACTCAGTAGAAAAAACTAAGCAAAGAAAATGAAAAAAGAACTGCTGTTAATTTAAGAAAAGAAAAATAAAAAAATGAAAAATGAAAAAAGAAAAATAGGAAAGAAAATAGAAAAAAATCAAAACGAAAAAAAGAATTGCGTATAAAAGAAAGAAAAAATAAGGAAATATAGATTAAACGGAAAAAAAAGAAAGTAAAAATCACTCAAGTAAATAAAAAGAGACTGATAAATAGAGAGCTAAAAGAAGAAAAAAGAAAAGGAAAGAAAAAAATAGAGAGCTAAAAGAAGAAAAAAGAAAAGGAAAGAAAAAAAAATAGAGAGCTAAAAGAAGAAAAAAGAAAAGGAAAGAAAAAAAATAGAGAGCTAAAAGAAGAAAAAAGAAAAGGAAAGAAAAAAATAATAGAGAGCTAAAAGAAGAAAAAAGAAAAGGAAAGAAAAAAAATAGAGAGCTAAAAGAAGAAAAAAGAAAAGGAAAGAAAAAAATAATAGAGAGCTAAAAGAAGAAAAAAGAAAAGGAAAGAAAAAAAATAGAGAGCTAAAAGAAGAAAAAAGAAAAGGAAAGGTACAAATGAAAACAGGGAAAAAACATTAAAATTTTATATTTTAATACCAAAAGGTAGAATCGACAAACATGCTGGGTGAAAAAAAGGAAACGTAAGCAAGAAAGAAAGAAAAGGAAAGTACGAAAAAAAAAGAAAGTAAAAATCACTCAAGTAAATAAAAAGAGACTGATAAATAGAGAGCTAAAAGAAGAAAAAAAGAAAAGGAAAGAAAAAAATAGAGAGCTAAAAGAAGAAAAAAGAAAAGGAAAGAAAAAAATAATAGAGAGCTAAAAGAAGAAAAAAGAAAAGGAAAGGTACAAATGAAAACAGGGAAAAAACATTAAAATTTTATATTTTAATACCAAAAGGTAGAATCGACAAACATGCTGGGTGAAAAAAAGGAAACGTAAGCAAGAAAGAAAGAAAAGGAAAGTACGAAAAAAAAAAGAAAAGTAAAAAAAAGAAAATGAATAGAAGGGTAAAAAAGAAAGAAAATAAAACTAAAAACCGTAATAGATATTTACAAATATTCAAAAATACATACAGATGAAGAAAATCATGTTTTTAAGCGAAATACATAGTAAAAGGATGTGCGTTGTGGTGCAGTGGATATCGACTCGGAACGAGAAATCGGGTAGCCGAGTTCGAATTCCAGTTGAATTCACTGCATTCACGTACGCGCAAATACCCTTGGGAAAGGTATTAAACGTCTCTTCCCTCCAGTTATGGGTTAAATAACGGGGCAGATTGAGTTCTATAGCCTTGGTCGGCAACCAGACTACCGCAGAAAGCAATGGCAAACCTACTACGGGATAACATTCTGCCCAGTCAGTCATGTCTCTTTCGAGATATGATCGCTCCAAGCGTGTATCACGTATGGCACTTGACTGACTGACATAATAAGAGAAGGTTATGATTGCAAAATTAAAATAAGATACAAAATAATAATTTAACATTTAAAAACGAATTTTAAGAATAAACAAGAAAAATAATATCATCAGCATGTAAAATGAAGAAGCAACGTAAATAAGCCTTTTATTTTAAAAGCTGATACAACCTCGCAAATATTGGCAATATTCAGAAAGAAATACGTTCACATAAAGATGTAAATATATGTCAATTTATACGAAGAAATATCTTTTAGATATATTAGGTAAAAGTCACCCACGCCAAACTTTACACAATTTTAGAAAATTTTTCTTTGAAAGTATATTCATCTTTTTAATGTTTGTGTAGTCAGTCAACTACAGCATGTCATTTAAAATGGTATTTTTAATTGATTGATATTTCTAGGGGTGATCGATTTGAACAACGGTTACTAATACTGAAAGGGAGATTGTGCGTAACTCGTTGATTTATTCTTGGATATATTGTTCTATTGACTTTTAGAATTGACTGCAACGTTTTATTTAGTAGGTATTCTAGAGCAACAATTTTTCTAAGAAATTTCATGCTTTTTGAAATACTCACGTAAAATAGTAATACGCCAATTCTGTGTTTTTCTTTTTCTTCTTTTTTTTTTTTTAGATAGATAGAAAGACTATACTGAAGATCGTTCATGATGACAAATTTATTGTGATGCTGGCTATATGTCCAGACTGTCTATATCTGTAAACACACTATGATATTGAGTACCCCCTACATACATTTTAAACACTACAAACACACGTCCTCCATATACGCAAATATATAGATACAGAGAGAGAGAGAGAGAGCGGCTGGAGTCCAAAAGTTTTAGGCGCCCTTCATTTTGTTTTTTAAACACCTTAAAATTAGATATTTTTCTGTTTTGTTTTTTAATTTTCTATTCCCTGGTCATTGGACCTGATAAGGTATTCTAATTTATTGCTAGTTTTATCCTAAAAAATGCCAACACAATCTTACTGTGTGTGTGTGTGTGTGTGTGTGTGTGTGTGTGTGTGTGTGTGTGTGTGTGTGCGCGCGCGCGCGTGCGCTTGTATACTATAAGCAAAAATTAGTGGTCTACCTTCCATTTCTTTAAAAAGTACATAAAATGTGAACATTTCTTTTTAAGTAAAAGATCAAATTTCAGTGAAAACATTGTGTTTACTTTCATTTATTACTCTTCCTCCCGGTTCCTCTTACTACCAAAAATTTGGAATTGTTTATCTATATGTATATTTGGCATGAGAAACATTATATATTGCTGTCAGATGTAACCCCTTGGTAGATTTTATGAGTTTACAAAAAGTTTTAGAGATTTTATTCCAGTCAAGGCAATCGTGAAAAATAACGTCATTTGATTTTGCAAAAAGGTACTATACATTCTTCTTTATGCATAATTGAAAAATAAATTCACCGTTCAACAAAACAACAATCCAAAATTACGTCAAGAATGTTAGAAATTAACTCGAGTCAAAAATAAAATATATGGATTAGATAGAAAAGTTTGATGAGAATACCCAAAGAGTGAGAGTGAGCTTTTTCAGTGCTTGAAAACTTCTTAGGCAGCAACCTTTCTTTCAAACATCTTTCATTGAATACGCTCAACAAGGAAGATTTAATTAATTTTTTACTCATTTTTTCCAGCATCCTAACATTTTCGGTTTTGTCGGAGATAAGGAATATAAAAATTATCCATAATGAATGAACGTACCTTTTTAAAAAACAACGCAAAATAACTTGAAAACATAAGGAAAAAACTTTACCAGACACATAAACTCCCTTGAAAAAGGCTATAAAAGTGGTCGAAAGCGTTTGGGACGGTTAAAATTACAGACAATTTTAATATCCTTTGTCTCCAAAAAAATTGAAAAATAGATCTGAAAAAAAATAATTTAATCTTTCTTGTTGGTCGTATTCGATGGCGGATAACCAATCTCCGTTGCAGACACATTCTCAGCAACCACTAAGCCAACCTATGCAGATCAGATCTTAATTTCAGTTTCTGAGAGAACGCATCATCTGACGTGATTACTTGTCTGAACAAGATCAATAGTCTCAAAAACTCGTTCACGATGAATTCGTGCTTGCACAATCATCGACGTTTTCCGCACAGTTCCGTCTACCCAGTTTCACTCTGAAAGATGCATTAAGTCAAGCCATGGGTGTATTTTACGGGTCCTTCCCGATTGTACCGTAGGATAGGATCACCTCTGAAAGGTCGATAATACCAGGAAATCACTTCCTTGGCAAATCAACTTTCGGTGCTTCTGGCTGGAAAGCGAACGTTTTATATACATTATGCGATGGGTAACTTTTCGCCATTTTATATTTTTATTTCTCAAATGCGCATTGTTTATTTTTGATTTTGTTGACTGCACAGTATAGTAGGGTCAGTTGGGCATCGTCTGTAAGAAAATGAACACCAACACGCCATTCCCTCCGCCAGAAATTTGGAAACAACATGCTGTACTTTTGGCATTCGGGCCCGAAATTCCAATAAAGACATTTCAGAGTGTTTGGTGTCAATTTAAAGTCAGTTCAGATAATTCGGAAAATTTTGGATGAGTCTAATGGTGATTACGAAGTTGTTTGAAGTGCTTACTGGTGATGTTGACATTATGCTTTCCCACAGAACATCAGATTATACACGGACGTCTACATCAAATGCAGGTAGTGCTGTCTTGAGTCGTTTGAAGATCCTATTTCTGGCAACAAGACTTCACACCATGCTACACAAGCAGGAGAACACAGACATAGCTGTCAGAAAATTTCTATGACCGCATGACCACGTACATCTGGCCAACTAACTCTTTAGACTGCAATTCCATTGATTATTATTTGTGAAGTGTAGTTAACAGATCAAAAAACTCTTTGTAACACCAAAGATGAAATGAAGGCAAAAATTATGCCAGCATTCACTAGCTTAAACAAGGAGACTGTCCAGAAAAGTTGCAGGAGATTCCGAAATCGTCTGAAAGCCATGTTTGCCTTGATTGGCAACCAGTCTACCTCAGAAATGTATGTATGTGCGTGTGCGTGTGTGTGTGTGAATTAATCAATATACATATAAGTATATACACATGTATAAAACTAGTATTTACATGTAAATGAAACAGTGTTCAATGTAGTATAAACAGAGCTACAAACTTTGTAATATGCACGTGATGATTGCGTAGTGCAAGAAACTCTGATCTATATCGCCGACGTAGGATAATATGTATATATATATAAGGAAAAAGAGGCCAACTGCAGTCAAGATTATTGAGTCATTTGAAATTCCGCAATCATTTCCTTAGATCCATAGTGCGTGCGTATTTGTGTGTGTCTTTGTGTGTGTGCGTATTTGTGTGTGTCTTTGTGTAATGTTTAAAATGCTTCTAGAATCTCTGCTTTAAATAAAAATGTAGAAAAAATAGTTTTCTACTTCATAGTCAAACTATCCTGGCAGTAAGTAAATTAGGAGAGTTAACGGGGCTCTCTAGCCTCGATCATCAACCAGTGCAGAATATCAATTTGGAATTCAGAGCTGCGGAGTAGCAGCCCTCAATTCATCAAAGTTTATTCCCAAAAACCAATCATAGTAACGCACAACTGAAATATATTAACCAGTGGCAGTTATTGTATAACAAGGAACATGAACCGGGGAATTTCTTACACACTACGCACCATTTATGCGCAAGCTTTGTAATTAACTTTTCCTTCTTCTCTTTGTCGGGTCACGTACCACATGAATGTTTCTGCTGCTAAGATGAAATCTACTGTGTGTATTGTGGTTCAATTCTATACTTGCTTGGTGTATCCTCATACAACAGAATCGATGGGAGCGTCAATCAGTAGAGTACTGAGGAATGTTCTGTAGATTTAAATAAAGTTGCTTTCACTTGATATCGTGTGAGATTGTCAACGTATTCGTGAAGTAAAGATACCTATGACAACATTAGATTGTTGAGGAGAATTCTGGAAATATAAGACTTGCTGACATTTGACCTTCACTGGAAGCGACCGGATACTGCTCGTGCGAATGCATATCTTTCTTCAGATGCTAATGAGTTCTCAAGTATTAGTAAAACTTGTTGGCACTTTATCGATAACTAGAGACTAAAGACACGACCGATAAGAAGCCTACATCACTGGAGATTTATATTATTATAAAAATTCAATGAATGGAAACAGTACGACTTTTTCCAGTTACCGATAGCAAAAAGCACACAGTATCGAGAATCTTTTCTTTTTCTTTATTTTTTTTTTATTTTTTTATTTTATTTTTTTTTTATGGATACGGTTGAACGTTTTTATTTATTTTCTTGTTTATTTTCAGCGATATATACATATATATATATATATATATATATATATATATATATATATATATATATATAATCAAACTGTTCTAACAAGATAGGTTAATTCTTTCTCACATCACAGTACAAACAGTCACCACAAGGTGTCGCTGACAGGCAGTCTTGCCATGACACGTGACCCTGGGACATTTCTCTCTATTTGTCAAAGCCATTTCGTTCCCGACATTGGATCTTCTCATTTTGTGGTTTATATAACCATTAGGTGCCAACAAAAAGAATGCATTTGCTTCATGAATTCAGTTTTGTGGTTTCCACCTTTTATTATTTTTCTTTTTCTATTTCCGTTTCGATTTTCAGTTCACATTTCTCGCCATCCTGCGTTTATTCATTTTCACAATGCCTCATTTACTTTTTATGGGTTTTTAGTTCTCTGAAAACTGCTTGCATGAAGACGATTACGACATGAGAATATATGCTGTATTCTGACATTCGCACTGTCTAAAGATATGCTTGATCATATATTATTTGAATATACTTAATATCATATATAGTCACATCTATCTATCTATCTATCTATCTATCTATCTATCTATCTATCTATCTATCTAAAGGAGAGAGAGAGAGAGAAAGGTACACACACACATATAAATATAAATATATATATATATATATATATATATATATATATATATATATATATAAAGTTCATGAAAATAGGAGAATACATATTAGTAAACATATCTCATATATATTTGCTAATATGTATTCTCCTATTTTCATGAATTTTAAATATATATATTTCAACAGCAAACATTGTCTGTTTAAAAATGACAGACATGATAGCTTTTATATTGTATTTTTGGACTGAAAGCGCTCAGAAAGAACAATCATTTTGCCAATTTATACATTACTTAAGTGGAAAAATGAAAAAAAAAATCTCTCGTTCCCATATAAGAAAAATACAATATAAAGCTTAAAAGAAGTTACTTGTCAATTATTTTAATGACATACATGCACACATTATATATGCATATATATATATATATATATATATATATATATATATATATATGTATGTATGTATGTGTGTGTTTGTGTAGATAGATAGATAGATAGATAGATAGATAGATAGATAGATAGATAGATAGATAGATTTGATTAATTTTCAAAGAATTCATGCATTTATTTTTAACTAGCAGTATAAGCCGGCGTTGCTCGGATGTAATGAAAGCTTTAAAACTAATACATGGTCCTGGAGCTCAAACTCTTTGGACGTTGGCACAAAATACTAAAAAGCAATAGTTGTTTCTAGTTAAAGCGAAACCGTAAACTGAAAGAAAAATGAATGGATGTAAGTCAAATTTTGATTTTCTGGTATCGATATCAAATAAGTTTTTTTCGTTGTAAACTGAATTTTGAAGGCTAAATAAGTCATCTGAGTAAATGGTATCATAGCTGATACTAAGAACTACAATTATACCTACTTAGAGCCAAAACCGAAGCAAAAACTAAATTAAAAGGGCTGAAAAAATACAAACATAAGCAGATAAACAGACACACACATAAACATCTTGCATTTTATATATATATATATATATATATATATATATATATATATATATATATATATTATCGATTTTCTGCATCATTGTAAGAACTGCAACCTGGAAACTTCTGAATATCGTTTCTTATATCTTTCTCTATGAGTGTATCAAATTTGAATAAAATTGGACCTCTCCTTCTATAACCCGATTTTTTCGATTATCGATTTTCGATATTTATCGGGGATACCTCGACACAAAACCTAGCTAAGAACACTCACAGACGCTTATAGTACAACTGTGTAAATTTTCAAGAAAATCAGTTCAGCCGTTTCGGAGTCTATAGGTAACGGGGACACACACACAGACACACACACAGACAAAGTTCCATTTATAAATAAGTTTAGATCCAACATTTTGTTAGTTTAAGATTTATTTTTAGTAGTTACAAGTGTTTGAAATATACTCTTCGTACGTATATGCACACATTTAGAATTCATAAATGTAAAATCATGCATATTAGTATATATATATATAACACGCTAAAATTTCTCTTCTCTGATTCAAAGTGCCTATGGCTTAGGGTTAGCGACTCCGACCCAGCTAGAAGCAAGTGGATGTCTAGACAAACTGATGAGCTGTGATACAGCGAAACAGGCTTTTATGTGGATGACGAATATATATATATATGTGTGTGTGTGTGTGTGTGTGTGTGTGTGTGTGTGTGTGTGTGTGTGTGTAAACGGGGCGTATCAAAAATGCTTTTAAAAATATTGCGTCCAGTTTCCTCACAACAAACCAAGGACAAAAGTTCATATGAGCATATGTTCGCAAATCCTTTGCTTTTGAGTTTAAAGTTTAAGGTAGACGGTTTTAGATGTACAACTCAAGATACAATCCACAAAAGACCCTGCACACGTTGCAATTGATAAAGGCGCTGCATCCTCCATGCGGTGCGACATGCTAGAGCTACTTGTGTGCTGATACCTGGATCGTCACCGACATCTTGTAGAAAGCGTTCTTCGTAGTCAGACGTACGAACGAATCTTGGTTCTCCTCGATCCATATTTGTTGGTGACACGGATCCTGTCTCAAGCAACTCGACGATAAACAGCAGCAATGGTTTCGTGACCGGGCTGCTTTCGGTCTGGAAGCGCAATCTTATACAGCTGAACAGACTCACGTCCATTAACATTCGCGCGGTTATATGTAAAAATCATATCTGCCTGGACACGATATGATTATCCTGGTATTATTAAGCGAAACATTTCTCAGTTAATTGGCTATTACACACGTTAAACGTTGAAGACAGACTGTCCCAAATGTACTCGAAGCACAAATGTAACAGCGTCTATATGGCAACACAACGCCATTTAACGTAATTTTTTTATAAACATAATAACTCACAAAGGATTTTCGGTCATATGTTTACATGGACTTTTGTTCTTGTTTTGTTGTGGGTAACACTCCCCCAAGTTTGTAAAGGTATTTTGATTCACCCTATATATATATATATATATATATATATATAGACTTGTATGTATGTATTTGTGCAACAATCACTCTCTAATACATGTTTCATTGAAAATGACTGACTTCGTACCATTTTTGTTGTATTTATTTTAAGTTGCGTGTTACATCTGTTGACCTACGCAATCGGGGATATCTTAATAAATATCATGTGCCCTCTTTGATGGTTTGAACTCGAGTTTGCTTTTTATGGGGGAAACCACCTTTAACTCTTTAATTTTAAATTTGCCTTAACAAACCAAATTAGTGGTAAAACCTGAAATTGTGACTGCACAAAAAAAAAACAAGTACTAATTAATAAAGTCACCAGTACAAAAAAAAAGGAAAAGGGAACGTGAACTGTAAAGAAAATGCCAAAAGACAACTACCTATGCAACAACACGCAATTTCTGAACGACCAAATCAAAGCAAACTTGTTAGAGACACCGCTCAAAAAAAGTTCGAAATTGCTACTCGAGTTTCTCGTAACCGTGATCGTCAAGTAACCAGAACATAAGTCATAACTAGAAAAAAAGAACACTTATACTCACGAACACAGAAGACAAAAGAAGAAATAATCCAGGAACAACAGTCGCCCACACGTGGTCGGACCTATTCAGTCCGGACGACTCTGATCTAGCTGGATAGAATAGAGAACCAACCATCTAGTGGTAGACGGCACAGTAAGTGTTTAATCCTATGCCTCCACGTTACTAACAAAGCCAGACAATTTACAATCTAATGTCAGTGCTCAGCTCTTGAATTCCTAATTACTGTTCTAGATAAAATCTAAACTCACCACGGCTATATTTACATGCATCACTGTTTTTAAGTATTTTTCAGATTAGTTCCAGAGATCTGATTACCTCTCTTTTAATTTTCAAATAACAGGCTGACAGTGCTCACTTTTGTGGTCTGTGTCTGTTCAGGATGTGAGCGATCAAGGCTCTCCACAATTTCTTGTGCTTGGTAGCTCTTAGTAAAGTTTTCATTTTTGCTATCTTTTACCACTGCTGCTTGTGGAAAAGAAAAACCCCGAATTGAAAAAGATAATTAATATTCGAAAGCCGAAGAACAAAGAGACCTTTATTAGATTTAAGTAATTCACCGATTTTCCCAAACTGGTCATACCCAACTCCAGTTTTGAGTGGAAATTTATATAAGCGAGTCCTTGAAGTGGCTAAAGAGAGTTGCGGAGCATTTTTGACGAAAGTGATTTGTAGTTGAGACGAGAGACCTCGCTGCTTGACATCGCGTGACTGCCTACCTAAGAAGAACTCCGACTCAAACCCTGTGCCAAACTTAACAGCACCAGCCGATGCGTTACATTTCAACTTTAGACAAGCGTTGGCAAGATAGCTGTCTGCATGAAATATATAGAATTCGACTACTGGAACGAATAAGAATCGAAGATATAAAGTTGTTTTTTTGTTTTTTATGAAGATATCTTTTGTGTAATTATGTTTTTCGCCTTAATACTGTGTACGATTTTTTCTGTGAGAACTTCACCTTACTTGAGTTTTACAGTGTGCCTTTTTATGTTCTACTTATCCATATTTTAAGCATTTAAAATTTTGAAGACTACAGCTGTCTCCGAGATATAAACTTCACATCTAAGACATTTTTCTTTAGCTTGTATCTATGCGCATTCTTTTCTTCGATTTCCGCCATATCGTGTCCCAGATTCAGAATTCTCCTGTTTCGATAGGATTTTAGCACGTATTTTTGTATCTTTTTTGCCGTCAACCCTTGAACGAAAATTAATTTTTGAGCATATCTGGAGTCAGTTCGTTTAATTTGAATCTTTCACAACCTTGTTAACAATTCCACCATAGGTGACAAAATCTTCGAAATGTTCTCGCTAAAAGTTTTAGTCAATATTTTCCATTTCTTCAAGGCTAATTTACAGTATTTTTATGTTCCACTGGTGCTAAGTTTCTCAATAAAAGTCTTGCTTTTTCTCGTCTTCCCAGTCGCTGAATTCTTCTCTGTAAATTTGCTTGTATCTTTTAAAATAAGTAGGAAAAGTAATTTCATCATCTGAATTGTGTTAATTCAGCTGCAGTATTTGGCACTGCATCGGAACAAAGAAATTACAGATTTCCGTTGTCCTCTGAATTATTTCAATTTACATTTGTTGTTGTTTCTGGAGTTCCAACAACTGATGATGTTTCTGTTGTTGTTGCTGTTGTTCTAGTTTTACCAACTGGAGTAATACTTCTTCAGTAATCAAAAATAGCTGTTTTTATTATTCCCAGCAAAGAAAGAATATTACACCAACGTGGTTCTAATTTCTCATCAGATTCGCGCGTGTTTGAAAAAATCACCATCACAACGGAATGCAGGTTTTATCGCAGTTACAATGAGTTTGTCTTTATAATTTATCACTGAAGATGATCTTGATAAAGATCGAAAGTACTTAGGTTAGAAATAACTATCATTATAAAAAATAAGTAGACACAATATGTTTATACTATTCAGTTATTCATTCGTACTCTCTAAGTTTTAAGTGAATGACTGATCCTCCATGCAAGAGCAAAAATAAATACTCAAAATTTTTTCAAATTTGTGACACAAGGCGGAATGTCCAACCGAAGAGCGAGAGTTTCTCTACATATTTATTTACAGAGAACTTCAAAATATACATCTAAGATTTATTATTTTAATTTTAAATTTTAAATTTAGACTTTAAATTTTTTATGCTCATGTAATCGTATAATATTTAAATTCCTAATCTTGTTATTACAAAAAGCAGTACCTTAACTTCATAAGATTTAATTCCCATGAACATAGAGTGAACTTAAATTCAAATGTATTAAACTTTCAGTTTGAAATATGCACCTGATGATTTCATAACGCATGAAACTCCGAGTCGTGCTATCGACGTAGGATAATATGCATATTGATATATATATATATATATATATATATATATATATATATATATATATATATATAATACAGCTCTGTTCATACATTGAGCACTGTTTTCTTAACACTTAAATAATAATACTATGCATATGTATACCCTCCTCATATATATATATATATATATTGTTAGGTCATTTGATATGTGTTCCTCGTACCATGTAACATAGCAGAATGGTCAGTTTATGAGTGATGAAATCGGTTCCGTCACCGTACTGTTTTGATGAGGAGAGTGGCTTGATACCCAGCAAGATTAAAAACAAGGCCTTTCAACCGGTAAATTAACCTTATTTTAGTGTCAACGGCTATCTAGCAAAATGAGGTAGAAATGAATCCATAGCTGTGGATGTAACTCGTGTAATAATATTATCACTGGGTGGAAGGCTTCCTAGGCTTCTGTCAACAGAAATGCTAATGTTAGTTCCCAGATTCAGTCGATACACATTCTTCTCCCATTTATCACTTAAAGAGCAACGTGAACTAAGTTCTCTAGCATTAGGTGCTTTCAGTTTAAGAGAAAAACTCTGAATTTCAAATAGTGGAGGAATATTATGTGTCAGGCTGCGAAACTTATAAATCCACCCTCGGATGGGTATTTTCTTGACCTGTAGCCTAATGACAGGGGTCAGTGTTCGAGCCCATGTAAAAAGACAAAATTTCTATTGCTATTTTTCAAGG